>LN483831.1:0-87546 GCA_900002565.1 Culicoides sonorensis
AATTGTCATAGAAAAAATTCTAAATATGTTTTGGAAACAACAGAAAAACATCTTTTAGAATCTTATACAACATTTTAATTTTTAAAAAATTTTAGTTTTAGAGCAAAAATTGTAAATTTTTTATACAAACCATTGGAAATTGATGCAAATCGAACAATATGGTAGAACTCATATTTTTTGCTGATTCATACATGTGCCTTGTATTACTCAAATGTTCAACCATATTGTTTGGTTTGCATCAATTCTTATAATTTGTATGAAAAATTAACAATTTTCGCTCTAAACCTCAAAGAATTAAAATGTTGTATAAGATTCTAAAAGATGTTTTTCTGTTGTTTCCAAAACATATTTAGAATTTTTTCTACGACAAATATTTATCAAAATATCACATTTCAAAAAATGAAAATTCTGTAGTACAAAGTTCAAAAACTTGCCGTAGACTTGCCTTAGAGTTACCGTAGAGTTGCCGTACAGTTGCCGTATACGGCAACAACTTGCTGTATACGGCAAGTTTTACGGCAACTTTTGTTTTTACCGTGTATTTCAGAGAGGGCTTTCTATCCATATCCTAAAGTCATCTTGGGGTTCTTTGACGAATTGGATGCACTCATAACTTCAATACAAGCCAGGTCACAGCAGTGGCGGATTGATCAACTCAATCGTTCGACTAGCACTACTCTATGCCACAGAGTGTTGGACAGTAAACGTAAAAATGACATGATAACTCACAACAAACTTCATTATGAGTGAAGGCGTGACCCTTCGTGATCATGTGAAAACCAATCTTGTAAGGGAGAGCCTAAAATCACTTAGTCCATAGACAAAGGACTTGAAATTAAAAAAACTACGGTTGTATGGTAATGTTAAGAGAAGGACTGAGGAACACCTTGTTTTTGAAGCAATAAATATGAACAAAGGCAGAACAGTAAAAGAGGCAGACCAAAAGAGACATTGACAGGCCAAATGCTACGTTATCAGCAAATCTATGGCATCACAACTGCAGAATTAGAGACCCTCAACAATATCGATTAAGGCTACACTCCCACAGAAATAGGAACATCAACAACAATATAAGTTATTTTTTTTATTACTTGCTACCTCATAGTTGATTTATCAATAGAAAAATTAAATAAAAACTAAATAAAAGCATAGGAAAAAGAAGAAAAGTGGCGGATTGGTCAAACGCACATATTACAAATGCCAGAAAGACCGCAGTTGATTGTCTTGTAAAAGTTATAAAAGTTAGAAAATCATACAGAATACCAGGGCCGTTAATAGTTTTCAATCCGAAGAAAAAACAAACTTGAAGTGATAAATTTTTGTTTTAACATTTTAAAATGCAATGACTGCATTTGAACGACCTTAACACAATATTTCATTGATTTTCCCTCAAATTTTTTTATATTGATTTCATTCAAATCAATCGATTAAATCATTCAATATTTATTTCTTCTTTTAAAGTTATTCAAATATTCTTGGTCAAAGTCTGGAAAACTTTTCCTTTTTTAATTTTTAATGAAAATTTTATCATATAAAAACCCGAGTCGATTGCAAAAATACTTCAGTTCTTGCAACGGTTCAAAAGAAATTTTTTAAAATAATATTTAAAAAAAATACAATTATTTTGCAAAAAAATGTCTAATAAAGTGGCCCCAATGGTTAATTTGAATGATCCCCATGTGAGAAATAAAATTTTGAATCCTAATCAAAGGCAACTTCTCGAGGATACGAGACGATTCAAAGAAAAAATGGACCAATTAAGGGAAGGTACGCGAGTGTAATTTTAATACATTTATTTGGAAGTCATTTAAAATGACTCATAATTTCAGATAACTTTGGTTCTCCATCGCACTTGTACATTCGTCAGAAGGAAGAGGAATCTGATATCAAACTCCTTGATGAACATGATTCATTTTATATGACAACCAAAAGCTTATTAGTACTCTTTCAAATAATGGGTGTCATGCCAATTATGCGAACACCTAAAGGAGTTGAAGGAAATCGAACTACATTCAATTGGTCGTCACCTGCTTGTTTTTGGGCTTATTTTATCTACACATGTGAAACTGTTATTGTTATATGGGGTAAGAAGTGCATTTCATTGTTAATACTAATTATTTTTCTATCGATTTTGTGATTAGTTGGACGTGCACGTATCATAAAATTCTTATCAGATCCCGATCGTCGCTTTGATGAAGTAATTTACAATATAATATTTATGAGTTTATTGATTCCGCATTTCTTGTTACCCGTTGCGTCATGGCGTAATGGAGGTGAAGTTGCAATTTTCAAAAATATGTGGACAGCATATCAATTAAGGTTTTTACGTACAACCAACAAAGCAATTGTATTTCCACGACATTATGTAATCACTTGGTTTTTGTGTGTGTTTTCATGGGCTCTCAGTGTCGCCATAATTTTATCACAACACTATTTGCAAAGTGATTTTCAATTTTCCGATACATTTGCTTATTACCATATCCTGGCAATGCTTAACGGTTTTTGTAGTTTATGGTATGTGAATTGTACGGCATTTAAATATGCTAGCAATTTATTTATTGCACATTTACAAGAGACCATGAGTACTGACCGGCCTGCTAAACGACTCACTGAATTGCGACACCTGTGGGTTGATTTGAGTCACATGATGCAACAATTAGGCAAAGCTTACTCAAACATGTATGGCATTTATTGTCTTGTTATATTTTTTACTACAATTATCGCCACATATGGAGCATTGTCTGAAATTGTTGATCATGGCGCCACATTAAAAGAAGTTGGACTTTTTATTATTGTATTTTATTGCATGAGTTTGTTGTTTATTATTTGTAATGAAGCTCATCATGCATCACGGAGGGTCGGACATTTGATACAAGATCGATTATTAAATGTTAATTTGACAGCTGTGGACATTGAAACTCGCAAGGAAGTGGAAATGTTTTTAGTTGCAATTGACAAAAATCCACCAACAATGAATTTGGATGGATATGTCGATATTAACAGGGGACTAATTACATCGGTAATTAACTTTTTTTGTTTCTCTGAAATATTTAAAGTAAGTTTCTTTTTAATTTTAATTTTCATTTTAACAGAACATTACATTTATGGCAACATATTTGGTTGTTTTGATGCAATTCAAAATGACACTGTTGAGACAAGCTGCCAAAAAAGCAGCAATCGACACAATGTTAAATGCAACGAATCAAGCTATGAATGATAAATTTAATCAGAATGCCACCAACTAATATATGAATTTCAGAGTAATAGGCGCCAACAAAAGACAAACTTCTCAAATAAAGGCGACACTCTGATACCAAGAAATCAATTTTACGAGACAACGAGTAACTGCATGCATTGTCACAGATAACAAACAAACAAAAAATATTGCACACATCACAAATTCAATCATTTAATTAACAATTTTATATTAAGAAAAAAAAAATATTTGAAATTGCAACATATATCTATCAATTTCAAACACATATTGCAAGGCACATTGCAGTATAAACAATTTTAATTAAATATGAAAAAAATTGCAAAAATAAATATAAATATAATGATCAATGATAACATCAAACTGTGGGGACCACCCATTTAACATACATATTCTCTCTAGTATAATGTAATAATTATCATTCCAATCCAGATAAAATATTTACTCATCATACAAACACACACTATATTTTTGTACTTCTTGTTAATTTTACTTATATGCAGTTTAAAGGTATGAGATTGTAATATAAGCTGTCCGGTTACTTTAACAGGAATATGTTTCAAGTAAATTTACTCAGAAATAATAATAATATAATTTAGTCTTGCATTAAATTGGTTGACAATGTTCATTCAACATAATGACAAAATATGTAGAGGTATTTATGTGACATGCGATTATTCTTGTAAAATATTTCCATACTCTAGTCTTCAAGTAATTTTTTTATGAGGTTTGTGAAAAAATAATGTAATTTTACCTTACTTTAGTTTGACAAGTCATCGTATTTTTTTTCATTTTTTTTTAATTATGCCTAATTATAATGAACACACAATTTCTGAAAATGTTTCTTAAATAAGTTATTTGTAATAAAACTCGGTGGAATGACTTATTGTCGTCTCAGGAAGTTTTCAAGTTTGCTTGTTAATGAAAAATGATTAATAAAATTCAGTGATATTTCCTTGGTCTTAACCAGAAAAAAAAACAGTGCATAAATGAATCCATTGAAGCCAATTTTTTCGTTTTTCCATAAAATTTGTTTGTCGTGGAAAAGACAACCATGATGAACTGCATCTGGAAATACTGTTCTGGAAGCACTTATTGGGATTAAGCTGCAAATTCAACTCTTCGGCATGACTTTTCAAATGTTGCAACATGGTTTTATAAAAGATTTTGGTCTTCCTTGTTGCCAAAACATACACAAATGGGAAAACAAATTCTTGCACTATGCCGTGGATTGAATATAGTTGGTAAAATTGATTTGGAACGGTCTTGAATATAGCGTCGCAAAATATCATGCGGCTTGAACATAACTTTTCTAAGACATGACGCGTATAAAACATCAGAAATCTGTCAGTAGTATCCGGATCAGAGACAAATTGCAGGAATGTCTCGCTTGTCAGTGTAGTAATGTATGATGGGGACACAACTAAGTCTTCTAATTGGATTCAAGGGATTGGATGTTGATGAACTATAAAATTAATAAAATTTGAGTCACTAATTATAACTTCTACCTGAACTTTCAGCTACAATACCTGTGAACAATGTGACAGACGAAGTTACTTATCGTGTTATGGTAAAGCAACTACTTATCACAACAAATAGCTATGAAGCAATCATGGTCATCGATGAACCACCGAGATATCGATAGACAAAGCCAAACTCCACAGGGAGACAAGATCAACATTGACTCAGTTAATGTCAAGCTACTCAAAACTGACTGATAGCTACTTAAGTCGTATTGATACATCTGTCTCTATTACGTGCTAATTATGCCATAGTTCTCTACATGATGTAGCTTAAAGGAAGCTTAAAAGAAAAAAGTGGTTGATAACCAATAACTAGACTCTTAGCTCAGGATTTGTGCCTCAAAAATTCAAAGCGTGTCCGGATGTCGAGACAAAAGCTTAAAGAGAAATAAAATTGACTCAAAAAATCATCGTCCGCATATTTGAATTTCCTTCATACCCATTCCTTTGCAGAACAGAAAAATTGAATCATCATTAAAGGTGACTTTTACATCGTTCAAATGTTAAATAAATGAATAATTGCTTACAAACAAAAAATAATTGTTTTTTTTTCATTTAAACTTCTCTATGGAGACAACTTAATACGTCAATAAAATAAAAATAAACTGGATTCCGGAGACAAGCATCAACATTTTGACCCACCACTATCAATGTTTAAATTCAATTTAATTCAATTTAAAATTTAATTTCCTCCTGCATTTTTGCATATATTTTTAACATGTAACAAAACAAATACACAACAAACAAAAAAATCAATCGATATAAAGTTAAAGAAAAACAAATATACTGACAATTAATGTTAAAAAAAAAACAACTTCTGTTATGCCCTTTTATTATTATTTCATCTTCTTTCATTCTTTCTTTTGCTGTCTGACCATCCTTTTGCACAATTAAATTAAATCTCTCATTTTATTGTAAAAAGATATAATGAAAAAAAAGTATAACATGCATAAAATCTTCTTTACATTTTAAAATTAAAACAAATAATAATAAAAACTTTTCAATTTAACATTTTGATTGTATGCTGCCTTCGATATATACATTTTTAATGTAATGCACAATGCATGAAAACTTAAAATTGAAATTATTTGTGTTTCATTCGTTTTATTTCGTAATTTTATGTTTTTGAGCCAAATGAGCAAAGGTGAAGTAGCTATAAAATGTAATGTTGAAAAAATTCAGAGGGTTCTTTAAAAATGGATCATTCAAAGCTCATTTCATTACATCTTTAAAAAATATATTAAATTGAATACACTTCGTACCACATGAAAATAACTTGCCGTGTTGCTTCATAAAACAATTCAAAATAAAAGCTTAAGGTAATTTCGAATAAAAACATCAATATATGGTCCAAACAAGTTATTATTATATTGAATGTTGTTGATGTTGTTTTTCTCCTGAATCATCAAGAATTTACTCGAGATTTTATTTAAAATACAAAAAAAAATACACTCAACGCACAACAAAATTTCAATTGTATTGTAAACCATTCAAAGATGAAATAAAAAGAAGAAGAAGAAGATGAGAAAAAAAGAAGAAATGCATTCTTCATGTCTTGTTAAATAATCGTTTTTATGGGTTTTCTTGAAAAACACATATAAAGAGTTTGTAAGTTTGTATATAAATTTATAAACAATTAGTCGTAGGTAGGAGATCACATTTTATATTATGTTACTTTGGATACAGACAATGTTGATGTTTATTATTATTATTATTTTCCTTTCATTTCAATTCATTTCATTTCATATACAAAGTTAATGCAACGTCAATTTCATGCTTAATCATCTAACATATTCATGGAATTATATACGAATATTTATAATAATATAATATAAAAAAAAATGTAAAGAATGCTCATGTTTGTTGTAAAAAGTTTATAATTCATTAGAGTTAGTCATACCTAAAAAAAAAGAGAGAGTATGAATGGAGCGCCATCATCGAGCAAGCGCCACTTATGATAATCAATTTTGAATTATCAGGAAAAAAATTTCATTTAAAGAGTTGTTATTTGAATCCATCATCATAAGAACTTGAGATGTTTTTTTTCTATTTTTATTAAAATTTTATTCTAACCGTTTAATTTGATACATTGTTAAATGTAGCCATAAATCATAAGACTGATAGTGAACGTGTGTGGTACTTGTGTTAATTTTACATCATATTAGGAACTTTTCTTGTTTGAATGAAGAGTAAATATTTAACAAGAAATGTATTTTCAAGTGCAAAGAAAATCGGATTTAAATGAACGTTGATGGATTTTTTTTTTTAATTAAGTACTTTCAAGTGCTTTATTTGGAATTATTCGGTATTTGTTCACAATTTCCTTTACAATCGTATGCCAACTCGGTTAGAGAGATAAATGAGGCCCAATTTAACAACCTTGGGAAACTGAAAGAAATTTCAATTCAAACAAATTTCAATCAAATTTCATCAAAGATGGAGTCATTTTGTAGATCGCCTTTGCTCAACATGAGGACAGTCTGGACTCCCTAAAGAAGGACAAGGCGTAAAGTTAAGTAAGTAATCGAAAAACGTTTTTTTTTCAACAACTGATGCCATTTAAACTGACTTTTACAGGGCATTTGATGAGATTTTACTCTTTTACAGTCTTTCCACAGTGAGTTTTTACTTCTGAATGAGCAACAGGGAAACCAGGGTCTAACAACCCTCTAACAACCCTCTCAGTAATTTTATTCTTTCTTTTTTTTACAATTTTGATTAGTTTTAAATTTAAATATCGAGAGTCTTATGGTATTTGTGATATCAGCTTAAAGCTGCAGTGTGTTAATAGAACAGTTAGTGGTTTTTCATACAAAATGACAATTTCGGGCCTCTTTTTTGGGTATAGGAAATGCTCGGAACTCGTTGAAGTTTACGACAAATTTGTTAATTCTTCAAAAAAGAACAAGTTTGAATACGTTTGAATTTCGTATCTTATTTTTTTTTTTTTAAATTTACAGACAACTTTTTCAAAAATGCAAAAAAAGTGCCATTTTTGTATGGAAATTCGGAAGTGTTAACTTTAAAAGCTCATAACTTTTAAACGAACTAAAATACGGAATATTTTCACTTTAACAAACTTGTTCTTTTTGAAAGAATGAACAAATTTGTTTTTGACTTCAACCAGATCCGAGCACTCCCTATACCCAAAAAACAGGCCCGAAAATGGTCATTTTGTATCAAAAACCACGAACTCTCTTATTTACGTTGTCGCCACTGTATAATATTGGACTTGAGAATGCTAGACAGGGATAGAGCAGTGTCAATACATTTCAAAAATTTTAAGATTGCTTGAATAATGACCTCAGTTCAATCGAAATGTATTCTTTTAAACTTCTAGAACGCGAGCCCATCAATATTTTTTCGCAAAATTGAACTCAACAATGTTCGATGACCTCACACTAAAAATAAAATGCTCTTATTTCTCTGTTCAACAACAATAAACGTAATAACGATTTGCAACGTTTAAAACTCAAAAACAAATTTTACTTTGATCGATCCCCATCATCATCCGCATCAACATCATCAGAAAGAAAGAAAACAAAACAACATGTTTCAGACAAGTAAATATAATAAGAAGCACACATTATGAGGCATACCTGTCTGTACATCAAAAGGAAAAAACAGAAACTGTTGTCTTTTGTAACAAAATATACCACATTTATTGATATTTTTCCGCGATTTAAGTGGAATTTTAACTTTAATATTATACTCATTTAGTCTCACAGGCAAATTACTTGTATAATTTTTATGTCGGTCTGGCTTGTTCACAACAACATCAGACACAAATGAATATAATATGATGCATTTCTACTCTTAAATTGATGAATAATAATAATGAAAATGAGGCAACAACAAAATTACACCGGTGTACATAAAGAGAATATGGGAAAAGAAAGAAGAAGAGGAAAAAAAATCAAATTGAGCGATAATTATAGTGAAAAACAAACATGAACGAAACTATAATTTTAATATAAAACTCTCAAGAACGGACGAACAAACAACAAAAAGGTAGATCAGTCAATCGAATGCACATCAAGTGCTCTTTAAATACACTCATTTTTTGAAACTAAATAGATGATGATGATGATCAAATTGTCTAGAGCTATACAAATAAATTGTTACATTTTTATTTGAAACAACACTAAAATAAAATTAATTTCATCAAAATGTGGTTAAATTGTTATTCATCGAGTTTACTCATGATTTGATTTTATCGTGATTAATTAATGGCGCCACCGATTATTTTCATATGAACACACAGAACAAAGCGGAATTTTGTCACCGCAATAAATTTCTTTAAAAATTGAAACATGATGAATCACTTTTTAAGATGAATATATTTAAATTCGATATTTTAAGGGCTCATTTTCAATGTACAATTTTTTAAACTAAAAACAAATACAAGTAAAATAAAAGTAACTCTTCAAGACGCCTTTAAACAAATAAGAGGAAAAAATTATCATTGGAATGCATTGCCTTGTTGAAATGTAAAAAGCAACTACTCTGTCATTAAAGCAATAATGTACATCCTCAGGGCAAATTGGTTAAACTTTTAACAAATTTATGCGTATATGTAAGTTGAAATGTGTCTTGCTTGTAATAAAATCGTTTAAAAAAATGAATTCCTTTGATGTTGAATGATAATGACCACGTTCACTTAAATTGTTCTTCCATATAAGATTATTAATTCAAGTAAATAGTTTTTTTTTTGTAGCATTTAATCATGAAATTTAGTCACCAAAAAAGTTAAATTCGTATTTGGCTTGAGTCTCCTTTAAAGACCAAATTTTGTATATAAAAAGACTCGAAAAGTCCATGAAAAAATTATAATAAAAAAAAACTCATTAAATACCTGTTTAAACATTTATAAATAAATAAAAATTTAAAACTTATACTTTAATTTGGTATGTAATGAGCTTGCATTTAAAAATTTATTTTTTTAACTTTTTTTTTATTATTTTGATAAACAATTATAATGATGATGTATTGCACCAGCATTAAAACTTAATTTCATTTCGTTCTTTGTTTTTGTTTCGTTTTATTTTCATAGTCTTCAATTATATGAAGAAAGGTACAAAAGAATAAAAGAAGTTGCCGTTCATTTCTCTCTTAATTTTTTTTTACTTAATTTTTTACTGGTAAGCGCCATGCTGGTTTTGTTTGTTTATTTGGATATTAACTTAATACTTTTTTTATTCTCGTACTTTGATGATTTTTCAAATTAAAAATTAAGACAATTGTTGAGTTTAATTTTTTTTTTGTTTGAAACGGGTAATCAAGGTGTGTTTGTTTAATGAAGAAAATTAGAAAAAAAATTTGTTTGTATTGAAGTTTAAGGTTTTTTTACTATTTTTTATGTTATCGAAAGTGAATTATACGACTTTTTGATTAACCGACATCTTTTTAAGGTATGGGTCAAAATGAATTTTAATAATTATAATGTTAAGGGTTTCGTAAGAAAACATGTGATTTTACAAACGGTTTGTCCGCCGTCACTCCGTAAGTCTGACATTAATTTCAATCCATAACTCTCGAATGGTCAATCGAAGCGAGGTCGTTTTTTTTGTTCGATATTGGGCTTATGGTTTGGGCTTCAGACCCTTCATAGGCTGAAAATGGTTAGATTAGTTTTTTTTGCTAACTGAAAACAAGAAAATCAAATTTTTAACACGGATTTTTAAAAATTTTCAGAATTGGTGATTTTTTTGAAACTTTTTCAAAATTGGTGATTTTTTCAAATTTGTGAATTTTTATTCAAAATCCTCCAAAATGGCCGGTTTTCCAATATGCCGTTTTTCTTTTAAATGCACTTTTCAAAGTGGTTAGAATTTTTTATTTCTTGTAGTTAATTAGAACCTGGTCCTTAATTTCATTTACGTTTATACACTGTTATTTGAAAAAAATAAAATTTATAAAAAGTTCGTCGCTTTTACCACTATTGAATTTTATTGAAAAAGGTAAGACCGCCCTCTTACAATTTTTTAAGGCACATATTAAATTGACTTATTTAAGGATAAAATTGAGTTTGAAAAGTTCTTGAAATTCCTTTCATTAAATTTTCGTATAATGTTTTAACTTTTACCTTCAGACTTTTCACTTTAAAAATTAGATAAAATTAAAAAACAGTTTTCTGATACTTTTCCTGAAATTTTAAACTTTCTCACATTTTTTTAAAAACGAATTGTCACATTTTTGACCATATTTAGACTCATCGAGACCGTGGTGGGCCATTTTTGAACATAACTTACTCAAGATATCTTAAAAACCTTTCAAATGAGAGTATGAAGATAATTTTAAAAGATTCAACTTCAAACCCAAGATTTTTTCAAAAAACGTCCTTTTATTTTTAAAAATTTTATTAATAAAAAGTCACCAAGAAGGTCATTTAAACCTTAAGAAAAAAATCAAAAAACCAGTTTTTCAAAAATATAATCCATAAAAAATTTAGAAAGTTTCAAAAATGTAAATTTTTTTAAATTTGATTTTGAAAAAAACCGTTAATAAAAAAACATTTCTTTTCAATTTTAAAATATTAGAAAACTATAACTGATTTCTTGAAATTAAAAAGGCTCACTAAAATACATTATATCAGTGTTCCAAAAATTTTGAAAAGGAAAATAATTTTTTTTTCGAATTAAATGCGACACGAACGAAGGTTTCTCTAAAATAATTTCAAGTTTCTAAAAAAAAAATTCGGTTGAAAGAAGTTTTACAAACATCCTACACAATTTTAAATGAGAGCAAAAATCTGATTTCTTGCAATTAAAATAATTTCGAAGTCATTGAATTTCTTATAATTAGAAATTGTGTTATTTATTACTTACTTTTCTTCTTAGGCCACATAATTTTCTTTAAATATTTTTCACAAATTCGCTTTGCAACTTTTAACAATTTTTGCTTTATCTTCTTATCAAAAGTAAAAATACACATTTGCATTTTAATTTTTTACATTTTAAATTCTTTTAAATTTGAGTTTTATAAAATTTTAACAGTTAACAGTTTTTTATTAAATATTTTTTTCATATCATAATTATTTCATTCAAGTAAATTTTCCTTTTTTCACAGAAACACTTTTCATAAGCATTTTAATTGTACAACATTCGATCGTAAAGGCTTATCAGACACTAAAAACAAAATATTAAAAGGACCTCTTTTATATATATTTTCTAAATAATACACAAATAATTCATTCATAGAAATATGCTTTGTGTGATCGAAAACTTTCTCAACATATCAATGAAAGATAGTTTCTCCCCTACATCGAGATTACAAAAACAACAACAAAAAGAGACACGAAAACTTCCGAAGTGCAAAAATTCATTGAGTAAATTGCCAAGTTCAAGCGAGTAGTAAATTGATTTGCGCATGTCTACTATTTTCACATTTTCTTCCTTAATATTTGTTATTATTATTCTTTACTACAAACAAAACACATAACTATATGAATCATTTTTACGATGATGTCGCCGCTAAACAATATTATCGTAATGTGTGAGAGAATGTGTCTGGCACAAAAAAAAATATAATATAATATCATTAACAAATAATTTGATACATTACTTAACACCCTACAACGATATTACACTCATTTACGCTTCCATACACATGTACGGTGTACTGTACGTGGAATGTGAAGGTGCGATGTTATTATTAAATTGGTTAAAAATGAGGTTAATTAAAACCATTGAAAAATTTAATCAGACAAAATGCAAACAAAAGGTGAGTGTTGTCTTAACTAATTCTATTAAATTTATGAGTATTGATATTGTAAAACCCATCATTATTATTAATATATTGTTTCAATGCAGTGATGCACTTCAGATGCATCACAAGACAATTGATGGTATCATCTGTCGTCATCTTGTTTATCGAAGAAGATGAATTTAATAAAAAAACATCCTCTTTCATTTTTTTTTCTAATAATAATAATAATAATGTTAAAGATGCGCGCCAATATACTTTGATATTTCTATACACACATTAAATTAATGTATAATCTCATTCTGAACAAAAAGAATATTATTATTATTATTATTATTATAGAGGAAATTACAAAATCAAAATTTGCGCCTCAATGTCGCGTCTGATATTATTGAGGATTGGGTTGTGTGTGACTTGTGAAAATCGAATAAATAGTTTTGGCGTCTAAAAATATATGAAAAAAAAGAAGAAATATTAACGGATGAAATTTTGCTTGTTTAATGTCGTATATGCTAGAAATGATGAATAAGAGTCATTATTATGTTTAAAAAATAATTATGATATGTTACTAAGGAGCCATCGAAAATTAAAAATTCAAACCAATCCATGAACGGTGGTATTGCATTTTGCTGTAAAAGAAGGAATTTCAAAATAATGTGAAAAAAATGCTCTACAGGCCACGCATACAGTTGTCCAAGTTGCTGCCAAAGTTAAAGTCAACTCCATCAAACGTCAACGAGTCATTCGATTAGATTTGCAAGGTGCCTTATTGGATGCTTCCTACGAAAAATTAATTAAACATTCTACCGGACTGCATGGTTGTACTCGGTTGGCTAAGGGCAATCACTCGTCAGTACACTCAGTATATTGCCTTTAGAATCTCTGAAGAAAGATATTTCCACAGTTAATCCATGGAGATATTTACCTAGTAAATTGAACCTTGTATTAAAAACGGAGTTTAACAAACAGGTTGTTCAACTTAATGTTTGCGTTTGGAACACCCTCTTTAGTTTATCCAACAGTCTGAATCTGCCATGATCAATCATGTAGAGTAATTAACCTAATGACTAGGCTAAGTCTTATAGCTTTTCCTAAAAAATATCAGAGTAATAACACTAACTGACAAACCTCCTGCAACGAGGCTCTTCAGTTGGGTAACTAGGTACGCAGGTTACAGCTAGGCCAGATTCTCAATCATTTTTAAACTTTGCACTGTAAACGTTGTAGTTTCATGATTTGGTACTGCATTATGTTGATCAGAACATTTCTTGATAAGTAAAAATAAGCCTTACGGTTGTTTTGGATATCAGCAACTTGTTTTAATTGTAGAGCTTGGATCTTCTGGCTTTCAATGGATAGATCTCTGTAGTCAGATTATTAAGGTAAAGCTACAGTAACCAGAAAACATTGCTATAAAATTCTTAGTTTAATAGATCCCAGGGAAAGACAATGTCCAGTGAAAAACGTATCGGTATCTCCTAAAGGATGCTAAGCTCTCTTTTAATACTTGGCAAGTGAAACATCATAATGTAGCTCACCAATACCAGATATCTCTAAGATTCCTTCTAGTCCAAACCACAGTGAGTGCTCTAAAATACCATTTAAAGCTGTCACCGATTATTTCAATATTTATATTAAATTTAATCTGAATGCACTTATGACCATGATTTACAGTCACATTTCCCCTTTTTTCGTTTTTTTACAATTCCATATTCACTTAATATAATTTCCTTATTTTTGGAATCAGTTTTTGCAAAAACAAGCAAATTTTTTATTCTCTTATTATAATTTTCGAATAAATAAATATGTTTATCATTTTTTTCCCCTTTTCATGTTATTGTTCCTTATTGATGATTCTCATTTTGTATGTATGTAATGCACATAAAATATATGCAAACAGTGTGTTTTTATTGTACACACACTAAAATTATGTAAATGTTATAATGATAGTTGTTGAAGTCATACAAACATAATTTGAGATTCAACGACCAACTGGTATTTAGACAATAACAATAGAGTGAGTAAAATTACAAAAAAATTATATTTGAATAAAAAAATTTGTATTGAATTATCGTCTGATTTCGATTTTTAATTTATTTTATTTATTAGTTAAATTCAATTTTAATTGTTTTCGTTTCAAATTAAATCTTAAAAATTTTTTGAAGAAAAATTAACGATGTAAATGTAACCATTACATGACTCATTCACTTTTAAGACATCTTACAAACACGAAAACATAAGAAGCCAAGTTTTCTAGACTTGTTGGAAGTAGACACGCCGGCATTTTAACTGGATGGAGTCACTTTTATGTTTTACTTTTTTTCTATTCTTAAAAAATAATAATAATAATTTAAGAATAATATTTTTTTACACTTAACTTCACTTTTTTTTTTTTAATTTGGAATTAAAATATTCCTTTCCCATTTTTTATTTATTTTTAATAATGGAAAGATAATGATGAAATAAAAATTTTTATATGAATTGAAATTTAATATGAATTTGATTATTTAAATGATTTCCGTTACATTAGCATTAATAATAATAATTTTACTATAATTGGATATTTTTTTAAAAGAATTAAGAAAAATGAATAATATCAGTAAATTGGCAATAAATTTGATTATTATTAATAAATATAAATGTTAATCAATGAATAGATTAAGATATTGTAAAAAAATGAGAGGAAATATCATGTTTACTGTCATTATAACATTAAATTTTTCACATGATTGGTTTTATGCAAATTTATGGTCAATTTTTTTATGAGTATGATTGTTTTTTCTTATTATTCATAGAAAAGGCATGCAAATGCTCATTCAATCGAAAACGGAAAGGATTTCACTCTATGCTATCAATTGTAACCAAAGGAACTATGCCAGTCCCCAGCTTCGATGCAGGAGCTGGTTTACGATTATCTGACGCGAAGAAGATTAAGTGTGGCAGTGTTAAGTGTTATTCAGGAGTATTATCTGCATTCCGACATTGAAATACCCTGTCGGAAGAAAACTCCTGACTTTCAGGAGCTAAGCTCCTAACGTTCAGGAGTTAACCCCTAAAAATCCCCTAAAGTAAGGCCGACCCAAAAGGCAAACCAACCCTCCTCCCCTGGAAGCCAACCTTGTCGATTCACGGTAAGGATTTTGACTGGGCTCATTTGGTCTAAAACTGTGAAAATTCTGTTTAGATGTTACTGAATTTCATCAATAGCAAAAAGGACCCACAAAGTATTTCAAGTTAATTTTCACTTAACAGTGCAAAATATTCCTCAGTTAATAGACATTGAAAGATTTATGACTTAATTTGTAAATGCATAAATTTTCCTACTTCTTATAAAAAATAATTGACTTACATTGCAATTTTTATTCATTTTTTGTGTATCTTTCATTAAATTAAAATAATTTTTTGTTTATCAGATTGATTCAATGACTTGTAACCACAAAATATTGTATTTTCCCCTTTTTCTTTTATCTATCACACACATTTTCAATATCCTGATTCAATATTGGCATGTTTTCCAAAGTCCGTAAGAATCCCCTTTTTTATTTTTATTTTCTTTTACAATCAATACGAGTTAAGTATTTAATAATGATGACAAAAACAAAACTTTAAAAAAAACATAGAAAATTTTGTCGAATGAAAAAGGAAACAAAGATCGCCAACAAAACTATATCATTTTGCATGCATCGATAAAGAGTCTGCCTGACTGACTGGCGACCAGTTATTATTTTTTTTTATTATTATTTTAATGCACACATATTTTAATATAATTTTTATCTTCAAAAGTATTATAAGTTTATAATATGTTACATTGTATTAATAAAAAAAGGAAAAATCTATCGTATGATGATGATTTATTAGAAATTTACGAAATTCTCGTCTTTTGTCTATATCGCATGACATTACATGTGTATTTCCATCTCAATGATTTTTGATGTTATCTGATTTTATTTTATTGAGACTAAAATTCAGAATGTAACAAAAATATTTAAATTTTTAGTTATAGATGATTTTAAGTATCGCGCACTTTATTACAGGTAACATGCGCTTTAAGGTAACGTTCAATTTAGGCGCGCAAATGAATTTCCATCATCCATGTTTGTCTATTTTCTTAGCCGGTCTGACTGCCGCTATCCACAAATAACAGCAACATGTCTCTTTACATAACAAGTACCAGTATAAAAAAAAAATACCGCACAATAGAAAATGATACATTTCCGTCTATCTAAGTTGAATATTTCAGTTTCAGGATTTATACTAAAATATTTTTTAAATGCAGGCGCCTTGCTACTTTTGGCGACAACAATCATAAAAGCGTGCCGCGACAATGTTATATGTGTGTGTGTGTGTGTGTATTATATCACTTTTGTATGTTTGTACAAAATAAATGTAAAAGGGATATAATTTCGGTTAAATAGAATAAAGTAATAGAAACACATGGTACACCTAAAAATCATATGGATAAAGGAAGTGAAATAGCATTGATGGATATCCTCAATCATGTTTAATATAGATTTTGATGAATTGTGTTATGAACAAAAACATAATGAAGATTATAACATTGAAAGTTGTGTGAATTTGATGTATTAACTACTGTGAATCATTATGCTCATTGTTTTTTTCTTTTAGGAGAAAGACAAAGCAAAATAGTTGTTATGTAATTTACTCAATGATTGATGGAATAGGCGCCATAACACATGTTTGCTCTTATAGCAATTCTCGTTTTTTTTGGTATTGCGGCTTAAAAAACTGATGATATAGCTGAAGAGCCTCTCCTATAGCCTATTTAAAAATCCTCTCTATAGCTCATCGTCAGTGATCTTCTTATTCGATATTTTAAGAAATTTTCCGTAAATCCACCTTTCAATCCTTTAAATTTGAAGTTATTTTATTTGGAATATTTATGTTTTTATCACCCAAATTACTTTTGTTTCCAGGCAAACAATTTTTACGTACACGCTTCAGAAAGAAAGCTCCGTTTGAATTCCATCCAACCTTCAAAGAAGCACATAAGCTATATATTTGAATCAACATTATTGTATCTCAACTTTTTTGTTCAATTACAAATTTCGGGTAATTTACCTCTTTATTCACTCTTTCCTCTGATTTTTTTTATAATTTTTAGTATGGAAATTTTTTTATATTTATTGAACTCATCATAAATTCATGATTCATTTCGCACTATTTGACAAAAATCGAATAAATAAATTTTTTTTAGAACAATAAAAGATAAAGGTTCATAAATTTTTTACTTATCAGTATATTATTCATAAATTTCTCATTCCAAGTTCAAGAACATCAGATGTCAATGTAAATCACGAAAATAGGGTGCCTAAAAAATAAAAGTTACATGCTTACGTACTTCGACATGAATCACGTCTGAGAAGTGCCGCGGCATGCCGTCTTCTACCTGACAATGGTCTATTTGGTTTCTGGTGTGACCATCAGGTTGGAATCAGCTTGCAAATTGTATGCGCTTCTTCTGGAAGTATAAACTCTTAATGACAGGACCATTTTTAGCAGTGAAACTCATAAGCCTCAGGCAATTGTAGTTCGTTTTTTCATGTAAGCTCCACCTTGCGATAGTTGGTCTGAAAAATTGATTTGGGAAGTGGACGTAGATTCGTTGAAGCGTCTCATAGAACTTCTCCTCGACTTCATCTTCAAATTCGTTCTTCGGCGCTTTGCTCTTTACTCACAATAGACTCATTTGTTAATCGATTGGTTGGAAGTTCATAACCAAATGGTTATTTTTTGTTGGCTATCAGAAATGTTGCACCAAGTATATGGTCGATCCGATTGCCTCTACAGTAGATGTTGTATGATGTGGTCCTTATGTTGATATATTGAACCTTGTTTCCTGTATCGCAGCAATATAAACCGCATGTTTTGCCAGCTCATCGGCCAATATCCGTTACAATTAGCCAAGCACAAGTTCTTGTTTCATTTCCGTTTAGTTGTCGATATCCTTGATATGCTCTTCAATAAGACTTAGGTTTTGCATTGATTTGATGTTAATATAGGGAGGTGTACGGAAAATTTCAAATAATGCGAGTCTCCTTGTTTTAATGTTAAATTAATATTTCTAGCCTTTAAATGATCTTCATATTGAATTATCGAATAATTCTTAAAATATTTGTATTGGCCAATTGTTTGACTGGAAATTTCGTGGATGGATTTGAGGTGCGTATCATTAAAAAGCTACAAATCACACTACAAACACAAGTCTTGAATTGTGTCATCCTAATATTAGAATTAAAATTTTACAATTAGAATATTAAATAAAGAAAATTTCACAAATCGTGTGTTCCGTTTTTTTCTTATCATAGGTAGATAAAGCTGATAAAGTGATGTCACTTTTTTTACGCGAAATTGTTTATTCATTTTTTGATATTTTTTTTTGTTTATGATAACGAAAATAAATAATTTCATCTTTAATTGGTGCTATTACATGTTAATTGTGTCCTATCTTAAATAAATACAAAAAAAAATATTCTAGAGTATAAATAGAAAAGGTTTCTCAGGGTAATTATTCAGTTATTTCGCGAAATTCATTTATACTTTTTTTAAACGAAATTTTAAATTAAATTTTAAATCGAAAATATGAAATATTTATTAACATTAATTTTTGCAATAATTTGCATTTTCGGGTTGTGTCAAGTCCAAGCAACAGAGGGAGAGTTACTTGAACCTGTACACCCACAAGATGGAATTTACCAAGCTCCCCGTATAATGTATGGATACACTGCTCAGCCTAAGCAATTTCCACACATGTGCAGTTTATTAAATCGCAAATCAAGCGGTTACACCCTTTGTGGGGGCTCACTTATCAGTTCACGTCACATTTTAACGGCAGCACATTGTGTAGCAAGTGTTATATCCACTACAGTTGGATGTGGCACAGTTGATCGTCAACAACCATACTTACAAGTAGTGACATCGGTAAATGTTGCTCATCCTAATTACAATCCAACAACATTGAACAACGACATTGCTATTTGGACTTTACCGATTACTGTTAACTCTGATCGTAGGTTTTATTTCCTGGTAAATAAAAAAATTAAAAAAAATGATTTTAATTTAATTTACAGCTTATGTCAAACCAATCCGTTTACCCACTGTATCACAAGCCAAACAGACATTTGAAGGAGTAACCGCAACCGTAAGTGGATTTGGACGTTACAGTACAACAACAACATCAAGTTCACAAATCCTTCGTTATGTTGATGTTCGGATCATTGCCAATTCTCTTTGTGCTCAAAATTATGGTACAACTGTCATTGTTGATTCCACTTTATGTTCACTTGGATATGAGTTTGATGAACAGGGTACTTGCAATGGTGATTCAGGATCTCCAATGATCATCCAAGAGGGAACTGAAAAGACACAAATTGCTGTCACATCTTTCGTGTCATCTAAAGGATGCGGTAAATATTGAATTAACCGATAAAAATAAAATATGGCTATTTTTATTTTCAATTTTACAGGCTCTGATCGTCCAACTGGCTTTGTCCGTACT
This sequence comes from Culicoides sonorensis, assembly GCA_900002565.1. NCBI lineage: Eukaryota > Metazoa > Arthropoda > Insecta > Diptera > Ceratopogonidae > Culicoides > Culicoides sonorensis. Next base: position 19,958 of record LN483831.1, read on the forward strand.
GCATCATTCCTTTCTTGGATCAACCAAGTGACTGGAATCGCTCTTCGTTATTAATTTTTTCAATATCCTTATAATTTAATATATTTTTTAATCATTAACATTTTGAAAAAAAAAACAAGAAATAATTGAATAAAAGTAATCAAAAAACAGGACAGCTTAAAGAATTTTTTTCATTTAACTTATCAGAACCGTTTGAAACAAAAGACTTAATAATAATAAAAAAAATCAAGCAGTTGTTTGCCTAATTTAAATTTAGCCAATTTATTTATTTATTTTTTTTATGTTTTACCTTAAAACGACTAATAACCAACAAGAATGCTTAAACATTTGCAATTTTTTTTCTTTCAAATGCATTCTTATTAACATTTTGATGAATTTGAATGCAATTTAAATAAATTTATTTATGAACTCAATTAGTAAAAGACATTTTATATCAGTTCAAAGTTATGAGAGCTGGCACATTTCAGGTTTCAATTGATTTCAAATGAAAAATACGATTTTGGGAATAAATTGTTTGTCGGCTTTGTACATCAGTGTTCGGTTTCTAAAACTCACTGATTTCTTTGCAGCCAGACCCCAGACTCAATTGTAAAAAATTTTATCATGGTGAAATTTAAGCGGTGTCAATTTCAAAATGGTGGAATTCACGGAAAGTAACAAAAAAATTTTAGATCGCGGAAAAATCGCAAGTCACATAAAAAAGCGCGGATGGCAAAAAAAAATTCGCGGTAGAAAGTCAAATTTTTTAACATGACCGACTTGTCGAAATGCGCTCATGTGCATCGTTCACGATCTACATTTCTTTAAATGCACTTTTTTCCGCTAATTCAAGGTTCATTTTTTTTTCCTCATTTATTTAGACATCAACTTGAAGCAATTAAATGTGCATCTTTTTGACTTTATTTTAACATTTAATGAGAAAATGTTTAAAACATTTTATGAAGAGATTGTTTTAAAAACACAATTCAATTTAAATCAAATGGCGCCCTAAATTTGCATTAATAGAATTAAATTATTAAAATTAAGTTTGAATAAAAAAATCCATTATGATATCATTTGAAAGACAATTTGGCATCATGTTTCAAAAGAAAAAAAATCTAATTTTTGCTTGTTTACCACACACAATTAACATTCACATCTATCATTAATCTAATTCTTTTCTACATCCAAATACCAGTAAAAAGTCGCGCCAAATTTTCGTCGTCAAATTTTCTTCGGTAAACAAAAGAAAAACTGTAGTAGGGTGTCTCAGATTATCTGCTTGATAATTGAATTGAAATTACATTATTTTTAACATTGAATTTTTGCTAGTGGCCACCTTTTTGTTTGCAAATGAAAATGTAAGTAAAAAATGTATGAAATTCGCAGAAAATTTACAATCGCAAAAGAAAACAAAGTATAAAATAAGAAAAGAGAAAAACACTGTCGTAAAAAGAAAATATTGGCTCCTACATTCCTGTCTCTATACACAAAAAATAATACACTTTCAGACAAATATCGTGCGCATAGTGTAGAGAGAGATGCGCCAGAAGGATGTGTCGCCTTAACAATATAAATATCAGCGCGCCACAATTTTGTGTCTACGCATAAAATTCTGGTGAGAATTGATGGCGAGACGGAGACAGATCAAAGGAGACAGAAATTATGTTTAGTGAGCGAGTCGCCGCGTGTTTGTTGCCAAATAATAAATATTTCACTGGTTTATTGTTTGTTTTTTTCTTTTCCACTTGAGTTTATTTTCATATCATGTCTTGTTTGTATGATGAAAAGATTTTCTTAATATTATCAACAGTAAGAATAGCAAAGGATGATACTTATGATTATTATTATGATGAATAAAAATAAAAATGAATATCAAGATAATCAAAACATGACAATAAAACATCATTTGAAGACAACAATATAATGCCTGATAACGAGCCAATAATGATTATAAATAATATTTTGAACTTTCTTAACCATTTTCCTCTTACAAATAAAATACGTTCAGAGTGACATCAAAATTAATGTATGAACCACCTGTTGCCAGTAAGATAATGTTCATTACGCCATATGTTTCATTTTACAATATCCAACAGTTTTTACAACTGTAGAAACTTGTGTGTTTGTTTTATTTTGAAAAATTAATCACTTAATTACATCCTTCAAACATCCTTTTTCTTACCATTATTGAAATATAAAATTAAAATGTCAATTAAATAGATTCTTCAAAGACAGAAGGAATCAAGTTGTGCTTGTGCACCTGTTTACTTACTTTTTTTTTTAAATCATGCAATCACCATGGAATTGAATTGGACAGAAAATTTTAAAGTCGTTTGCATATATAATAAGAATCGCAGGGAATTTTTCAAAAAAGCTTTTAGTGTAATATTTCAAAAAACAATTTTTTAATCATAATGCTCATCTTTATTTGTTCTACAAATTTTTTATAAGCACTAAAAAGTAGTGAAACAAGTGGTTGAATTTTTTTTTAAAAACGAAATTTTTTGTTCGCTTGGGAAACCGGCAAAGACTTTTAAGAATCAACCTCTTTTTAGTCGTATTAGTCGGAAATATTTCACTTCAAATTTTTGAATATAGTGATTTTTTTACATAAATTGTTTGACACCCTATATTTTTTTCATGAACACCTAATTTAGACCGTTTTGGACCTGATTTACACGTTTTATCCTTGTTAATGGAAAATTGTGTAATGCTTTGGAATATCTTTTTCGTTTTTAATGTATTAAAAATCGGCTCTGGCATAAATTATGTGTCTAAAAGATAGACAGAAATATTTAAAATATATGAAAACAATGTTCTTCAAAGTTGTAGCTTAATGTCTAAGGGTGTTGTAATGTTCAATAAAATTTTATTTTTTTTCAAAATATATTGATTTTACTGAAAAATGAACTAGTTTTTCATCGCACTTTTTATTGTCAAGCAAGCTCATAACCCAATGGTTTATGGGTCCTCAAGACCCAAAGGATGGAGGGTGAAAAAAATTGAGCAAATGAAAATTTACTCTCTAAACTCAGAAGAGAACAAATGAAAAAGATTCGCTAATATTTCATCATTTTAGTTTTAATATTTTTGCATTACTTTCCATAAAAAAACAATATTTTTAGAGAGAGTATGAATTTTTTAAAATCAATGGGTCTTGCAGACCCGAATTTCCTTGTTGAGTGTTATGTTAACCACTTAGCACTATTCAATACGTTTCCAACGAGCCTAAATTGAGTTAATATATTGCCTGTATCTAGTGATCAAAAAAACATATTTTAGTTCAAAAAAATATCAGAACGAAAGTTTCGTAACTTAAGGCCAACAAAGCTCTCTTGAGGGACTTTTAAAAGTGACACACTGAACACAGTTAGTCAAGGTTTGAACAGAACCGAACACAGAGCTAGAAACACCATAGCTAGCTTAAAGTTGGTATAGCAAACACCTACCTGCTTTACAATGTTCGACCACTTTAAAAATGAAAGATACCAGATTTGACATGCAAGATCTTTCTTTAAAAAAAATTCATGCTCTGAGTTAGGAAAAACATCACTCAAATGCCATACAAGAGTGACTCAAATAGTTTCGGTTTACTAGAAAATTAAGATATAGGGTCGAGTTACCAGCTGTCGTTACCTTAAGAACACGTATCGTTCATTTTTTTTGTAAAATTTATGTTTTCTTTATAAATTTAAAAATTCTGAACATTAACCTTCATAATAAATATTTATCCATTAAATATTTTATTTGACTCGTACTTCAATTCTACAAGACACTGTCATCTGAGTATATTTCTTACAGAAAATTGAAGGCAACTAACCTTTTTGAATTTTAAATCCCCTAAAAACGAACTAAGCTTTCAACGGAGGATAGAATGAAGGATAAAAATTAAGCTCAATTCTGTTACAGAAAAACTTGTTATTTTAAATAAATATAACTGAAACTACATAGCAGTGCGTTACGAACGGTAGACGGTTCCACGACCCTAGCTGAAATGTGAACATTTAAATAAATTAAACACAACATTACTTCTAAAGAATTATAATTATTATTATTTTTATTCAATTTATCCAATTCATGTGTAATATTTTTTTTCATCATGATCTACATTTTATTTTTTTTTAATTAATTAGATACAAGAATAATCATAGTGATAATTGATATACATATTATGGAAAAAAAAGATTAATAATTTTAAGAGCTTTTATCTGAAATTACTCATAAACGTTTACAAAGATTTCCATTCTTAATGTTCTTCGTAATTACTCTATTCAATTGTTTTTTTTTAACTCTTATCTAATATGAAAACAAAAATTATTTCATGTTTTGTGTCGTACTTTTATTAAAGGAAAAAACATTTTTTTTTTCAATATTTTATTCTTGCTTTTAATCTGTGCATGAAATTTATTTAATTTTTTATTTAAAAAATTATAAAAAAAAATTAAAAATTTTAATAAAAATTCAAAAAAAAAAATCAAGAAAGCACCAGATTTGTCCAGTTTTTTTTTAATTTTAACATATTAGTTACATATTAATTAGTATTTTGTACACCACTATAACGATAATGAATAATAAAAAAATTAAATAAAGTAGCGTAATTTTTTATCTATTATTGTTTTTTTTTAATTATGTTAAATTTTGTTTTAAACACCCTCTTATACACTTACATACAATAATAAATTTAAAATAATAATAAAAATAAAAACTTTTTAAAAATATTAAATTAATAACCTTAAAATTAAAGGACTCGTTTAACTAATATTCATCCTTTAATTTTAATAGTGAGTAAAATATAATTTTTATTAAATATATATATTTTTTTTTAATTTTACTTGAAGAAACATGTATTTTTGTTTTTTTTTAATATATTTTGTAGTTTTTTTGTACTGGACAAATTTAATTTTTTAATTTTTCTCTGTTAATTTTATTTTACCATTCTTGATTTTTTTTTATTTAAAATAATAAAAATAAAAAAATAAAAATTTAAACGAACAAGAATTAATTAAAATATATATTTTTTTTATTAAGCTATAAACATACAAATTCACTCATATTTTTTTAAACAAATACCTAGAAATATGAGTGATTTCAATTAATTTTTTGTTTTTTATTTTAATTTTCTTGTTATTTATTTTTAGTTTTGATTTGAAATTAAATATTAAACAAGAAATTTGTTTTCTAATTTTCATTTAAATAAAAACTTAAAATTAAGATTATTTTTAATGAAAATTGTCAATTAATATTAATACAACGTGTACAATGTTACAAAGCTTGTTTATCTGCTAATTCATTTAAATTTTGTTTTTTTTTTAATTTTAATTTTAATTTTAAAAAGAATTTGTGATAATATTTTTTTTTATTCACCTTTACTTTTACTTTACTTTATTATTTTTTTGCTGAATTTCCATCCACTTGTGTTAAAATATTGAGCAGTGGTTTTGTTTGTAGTGAGGAGAAGCGTGTAAGATGTTGAATAAGATTTTTTAATATTTGACTGTCAATTGTTTGATTTTGACCACCATTTGATGTTGCATCTAAATTAAGGGTAGCCGCATGTGTTGTTAAAAATAATAAAAAGTCTTCCCATTGTTTCTCATCATGTTCATTTCTAGTGTAATCCTTATTTGAATAAAGGGATTCGGCATGTAAAATTAGGGCGATTATTGCGGGCAAGCCGATTCTCTGTAAAATTAAGTGTTTAAATGTCATTAGAGAATAAAATAAAATAATTTACAAAACTTACCTTGTTATTGAATAAGAAATTCATTTTTTTGTCTGGTGTCACAAAGGCTTTTGATATTTGAACAACATTCTCTAATTTTGCAAATTGTAAATGTTTTTGGAACTCTTCGTACAATAATATGACATTTGGATCAATTTCACGTTCCTTTTTTAAAATGATGTTTAATGATGCGAAAATTGCATACCAAATTGTCCATCGTTGTGGCTCATCTTTGATCAGTGGCATAGCACGACGGAGTAATGCCTAAATTTTATAAAATTGAGATTTTTAGTGAGAAAAAAAGAAAAATGTGAGAACTGTGGGATCATGCCATCTCTGCCAAAGTCACCAATCGGAAAAAATCGTCAATCACGGAAAGAGTGAAATGCGCTCGCGTATTTCGTTCACGATTACGTTCTACATTTTTTTCGTTTCAAAATTTAATATTATTTACCTTTCCTTTGCGAACCGTCATCATAGCAGTCACCTTTTCTGGTGTAAGTCCGGCCAATAACTTGGGTACTAACTCGTCATGCGTTTGTGGTAGCGGATACTTATCACTTGGCAAAGACAATGTAGCTGGATCAATATTTGAGACTTCTTCGCCATTTGCTTCAGCGATTGCTTTAGCAATTGCAGCTTGTTCTAACGCCTGAGTTCGTTCCTTTTCCCGTTTTTGTTTCAAAATTTGGGCAGCTGCAATTGCAACTGGATTTTCAAGGTCTTCAAGCAACAGCAATATTTTATAAAGTGTTTCAATGTGTAGCAAAAGTGTTCTTGAAGATTTTCGCTGTGTATTTAGTTCAATAATTGATGCATGATTTATGGGTTCAGCTGACACGACTTCCATATCGATTATTTTGCGAGGAGCTGTGACAGAGCCACACTAAAAAAATAAATTAAATTATTAGTTTAGTTTAAATTTAAAATGATATGCATATTAATATAAAATAAAAAAAAGGTCACACTTACTCCTACCTGCAATTTGCCCAAAGAATTTTCAAATTGCAGTGGTGTATAATTTTTCGCTCCAGTCTCCTTGTTGCCTCCATCATTTTTGCCATTATGAGATTCGGAGTTCTTCCTCTCACGATTATGCATATGTCCATTTCTATTGTTATTATTCATTCCATTTTTATTTGCCACTGCTTGCATCAACATATTATGAGCATGACCCTTAGGTCCTTGATTAAATGGATGATTGAGCTGGTTATTGTTGTAAGCTCTATTTTCACTTTTAGCTTTCTTTTCTTTGAACACCGTAAAATAAAAATCATCAAAATACGGAGTTTCTGTGTTTAGTTGCATAAGTTGAATTGAAATTAACCATTGTTTATCACGATTACTCATCAAATTAGCATAAGGATCTTGAGGTTCTTGACGCACATTTCCATTTGTATGATATTTGTTGTTATTATTATTATTACCGTTATTTCCGTTATTCATGTGTTGTTGATTTTGACGATTATTTGGATTATTTTGATGACCACCATGATGAAAATGACCATTTTGGTTGTTGTGCATGTTATTTGGACCGGGAAGATTGTGATGATGTCCTCCATGCATTCGATTTAATTGTTGTAACATTGGATGATTTTGCTGAATTTCTTCCATCAACTTCATGTTGAATTGTTTCACAGAATTTTGAGGGTTTTGTTGTTGATTTTGATTATAAAATTGAGATAAGGGATGACCTGGGGGTGGTGGTGGACCTCTCATACCAGGAGGAGCTCCTCCCATATTAGGACCTGGACCAAAATGAGGTGCAGGCATTGGACCACCACGATTCATTGGACCAAATGGAGGCATTTGATTGAAGTTATTCATTGGATGTGGTGGCATGTTCATTGGAGGCATATTCCTTGGTGGTGGCATTCCAGGTGCTCCTCCTTGAGGCATTTGCATATTAGGAGGTCTTGCCGGCATCATTTGGGGTGGCATCGGGAAGTTGTTACGATTATTTTTATTACCTTGATTATTAGCCATCATTGGATGTGGAGGTTGTTGCATTTGGCCTTGATTAAACATTGGATGTTGACGAGGAGAACCCATTCCAGGAGGTGGTTGAATATTTGACAGGCCACTTTTTGCTGGTGATCCTGGAACTTTTTGAGGAACACTTTGCATTTTCGGGGTTTCCTGTTGATCTCGCTGTGTTTGTTGTTGTTGACCTTGAGATCCCGATTGCTGTTGCTTTTGTTGTTGCATCAAAATGTTCCTTTCTAGTTCATCCACAGACACAATTTTTAATGGAGCCTGAGGTTTGGGCGCTTGTTTCATCAAAGTAGCCAAAATATCAATTGTTTCATTTTCTTGTTGTTGTTGTTGGTGTTGCTGCTGTTGCTGTTGATAGTGTTGCCTCTGTCGTTCTTCATGCACCATCTGGTCATATTTTTGTTGTTGTTGTTGAAGTAAAGTTTGTGGTTGTGAAAAATGTTGTCGTAAAAATGTATTTGGGTCGAAATTATTTGAAAAGGCATTTGCCATCGATGATTTCTGTTGATGTAAATTGGATGGTGCCGCCCAAACACTTGGATCCAACTGCAATTTAATGTCATTATCATCACCACCCATATCCAAATCATCAAAATTAAATCGACTAAAATCCAGATCATCATCATCTTCCGATTTAATGGATCCATTTTGTTTCGACTTAGTTATGCTTCCACCAAATTCTTTAGTGCTCATACGAACTAAGTTTTCGTGAAGATTTTCCCAGTCCCCCTCCCTCGCATCTCCGAATGTTTCGTCATTCAGAGCATCGTAATCTTCTTCAGGTGGTTCTAGATCTCCACCGCCATCATCGTCCATCTAAAAGAAACAAGAAATAAACATTAATTAATCGGATGAATCCATTTTTCTTCTCAATTTCAAGGCATTTTTTTAATTATACTTGTCAGTGTCAATCTGTACAATGCGTTTTTTTTATTGCGAAATTCTAAAGAAATTTTCAGATGCGCACAAAGAAAACAATCGAAGTTTTTAAGAAAAAATCCCAAATTTTACATTAAACTTAATTTAATTCGGTTATAAATATCACAAATCACGAGAAATATGAAAGAAAAATGCCACAAATCACCATTTTTAATGAACGAAAAATGAGCATTGAATTTAATTGATTTTACGAAGGAATTTGTCATGTTATACAACATTTTTCATTTTTACTCCTTCAAATATAAAGAACTTACCGGCAATGTGGTGTTAAATCCGAAAAAGGAATCTGCCATTTAATATAAATCTTGGTTTTTTTGCTGACAAGAAAAATCATATCGCTGAGGCAAAATAGATCCTGTGAGCTGTAGGCATAAAAATCAAGATGTCAAATGTGAGTGACTGTCAAAAATTGAGTCAAAACGAAAATGTGACTCACAAAATTGAAAAAGTATTTTTAAATGCAATTCAAAAGCGCATTTCGATTTTTTACACACATTAACTTTATTTCAATTTTAATTACACGCTAATTGATGAGTGAAAAAAACCTCAGTTCAAATTTAATAAAATTCTCTTTGTATCTGAAGTTTATGAACTTCAAAAATTACAAGTTTTTGAAAAGTGAACTCAAAAATGTAAAACAAGGAAAAAAATATAAAAATTATTGTCAATTAAGGTCAAAAATGAAGCGAATGGTATCTGATTTGAATAGACATCGTCATATATGTATGTATTTTGTTTAATTCGTTTAAAATTTCGTCAACGGTGCACATTTTAATTAGTTTATTGAACTAATTTAACTAACCGCCATAATAAAAGATTTTATATGTGTCAGATTTTATTTTTTCCACTTCTTTTTCGTTTTAAGTTCACTTTTGGAAAAAAATTAAAATTTTCTCACGAAATTCCACTTGGTTACCGTATTTTCTGTATAGACACACTCTTGAAAATCTACTTCCGGCGTACTTTTGGCTTTTTGCATACAGTTCCCTTATAATGTGGAGGAGCAGTTATCAGCGAAATACATTGCAGCGAAATGCTGAAAGCAATCACACAAAGCATTAATTATAAAATTCTACTTTCTTACAAATATTTGTTAAAAAGAGAAAGATTACTTTAACATACATCTCATCAACAGAACAAATAACAGACAAACTCACAAATTTTCGCGAGCTCTATTCGAGTTCCTACGGCTTAAAATCATGATCAGGAGTGTCAGGGTGAGTTCTTTTGATAAAGTAAATTAGCGTTTCCCATCTTACAGTTTCAATTAACCTGTTCTTAAATTTCTAATTTTTTTTTCCATAAACAATCACACAATGTCTATGGACAGAAGTCTAGAGCATTATATGGGTTTCAGATGGCTCGTTCAGGCTGTACGCGATCTAGAAGAAATAGTAGCGCGAATCCATTAGAGCAGAAAAAAGTTTATGAAAAAGTTTTTGTTTCAAATTAAAACGTTTCTAGTATTAAATGATGAGAATAACCAGATAAGTGAAAAAAATGTCATTCAATATTGATAAAAATTGCCTTTCATTTCCCATATATCAGGGAAAGTCAAGCCCCATCTGCCCTTAGTAGATACACCCCTAGTTTCAATTAAATTAAGATTTCGCTAATTTTACCATTCAACGGACACCGACACGGCTCCAAAATACTCAATTTTATTATTTAACAATCGACTCAAGTGAGTGGTTTTCAGATGTAAACAGAGCAAAAATACTCGTGTGTGTAAAAATTTTAATTCATAAATTGTTAAGAAAAACTCATAGTAAGTAGAGAGTAATCTTTCAAACAAAAATATGAATGGGAAAAAGTAACGGTAGATATTTTGATGTGAATTAAGTCATTCCGTGATTAACCATCGCATTGTGTAGGAGTCTGATATGAAATTAATAGCAACAATTAAAGCTAACATTAAATTTTAATCAAAATTTAAAAAAAAATCACATTTTTCATCAGCAAGTGTCTGTGATAAAAAAATATCTTAAAAACATATTTCAAGGAAAATTTCCAACAACAGATTAATTGTTACACGTAAATAAAATATGATTCCAGAAGAAAAACAAACGTTTCTTGGATTCGATTTATCTACACAAAAGGTGAGACAAGTCTTATTTGAATTGAAAGTAAAGGAAATGGAATGAGCAACCTTGAAATTTTGCGTAGTAAAAATTAATCATTATCAACATTATGTTTTGAAATCATGTCATCATAAAAAAGTTTCCTTATCAAATAATTATTTTATTATATGACAATGTTGTGATTAAAAAAAGACAACATTATCTTTTTTTTATTAATTTATGGTAGTCATTCAATTCACACGAGAAAAAAAATTGGGAAAAATTTCTTTTGATGTTACAGTTGTGAACCAAAAAATATCGGTACTTTTGTTTATTGTGATTGTCATGGCAAAATTTAGCAACTTTCATGGGAAATTTAATTTCAAGTGCTTTAATTTTCAATATTCACTTAATTTTACCGTTAAATTTTATATTGAATGCAATAATTTTTTTTCCCTTAAATTTGAAGATAAATGACGTAATTTTAACATTTCTCTATTTTCCTTTCAGCTGAAGGCGATTCAATTAAATGCACAATTGGAAACCTTAGTACATGCCGAAGTGAAATTCGATACAGATTTACCTGAATTTCGAACATCAGGTGGTGTGAATCATGTGGGTGTCGATAAAAAACGAGAATTTTTTGTACAACCATGTATGTGGGTGAAAGCACTTGATATGGTGTTAGATCGATTGGTAGTGCAAGGTGCTGATTTAGGAACGGTTGTTGCAATTTCTGGGAGTGCACAACAACATGGGTCACTTTACTGGTCACAACATGGCATTAAAACGCTGCAAAATTTAGATCCAGACAAATTTCTTCATTGTCAAATTGATGATTCAGCGTTTGCGGTTGTACGAACGCCAATTTGGATGGACAATAGTACGGGGAAGCAGTGTATTGAGATGGAAGAAGCGATTGGAGGACGACATGTGATGGTGGAGAGAACCGGTTCAAAATGTTATGCGAGATTTACGGGACCACAAATTAGGAAATTGTATCAGACAAAAAGTGATGGTTATAAGAATACTCAAAGGATTTCACTTGTCAGTAGTTTTTTAGCGTCATTGTTCCTGGGTGATATTGCCCCAATTGATTTTAGTGATGCCTCTGGTATGAATTTATTTGATATTAATGAGAGACGATGGTCAGAACTGTGTTTAAATGCATGTGCACCAGATTTAGAGGAAAAATTAGGGGAACCAGTTCCAACTTCAACTGTGATCGGGAATGTGGGAAGTTTTTTTGTTCAAAGATATGGAATTCCTAGTGATTGTAAAATAATTGCGTTTACTGGAGATAATCCTAGTGCATTAGCTGGACTGGTAATCGGTTCGGAATGGCTTGCAATTTCTTTAGGGACTTCTGACACAATCATGATGGGACTTAAAAAGCCTCCTCATTTAGATGAAGGTCATGTGCTTATGCATCCAACTGACGATGGTTACATGGGTCTCTTGTGCTTTCGAAATGGATCACTAGTAAGAGATATTTTCAAGAGGGCTGAAGCTAATAACAGCTGGGACTACTTCAGTGAGTTACTCGAATCAACTCCACGAGGAAATTTCGGTAATATGGCGTTGCATTTCCAAACAAAAGAAATTATTCCTGCTTGTAAGGGCGTGTTACGCTGGAACAAACTCAGTTCATCTGACAGTGAAATTTCCATGAAAGGAGTGTCAAAATTTGGCAGTCCCCAAACTGAAGTCCGTGCCTTAATTGAGGGTCAAATGCTCCATAGAAAAGCTGTGGCCACTGATATGGGTTTCAATTTCGGTGAAAAAACGAGAATCCTCGCAACTGGTGGTGCATCAAATAACAAATCAATTTTACAAGTACTTGCCGATGTCTTTAACGCATCAGTTTATACACAAAAAACAGCAGAAGCTGCCTTACATGGTGCTGCATTTAGGGCCGCCTACGGACATTATATGATGACAAAAGCAGCAACAATTAACAGATCTGACGATGAAAATAACAAAATTTTGTCTTACCATGACTTTGTATTGAACTTTGTGAGTAAAAATACACAGAAAATGTGTGAACCAAGTAAAGACGCTTTTGAAATTTACGAACCAATGATTGCAAGATACCGTGAAATGGTTGAAGTTCTTCTGAAAATCCAAGACCAAGATGGACATTAATCCAGTGAATCAAATTTTTGTAGAAGCATTCCGTGTTAACATTTAAAATCACACAAATATTGTCTCAGGTCTTACACAAAGAATTTTAATATGAGCTGATTTTTAACCTTTAATTGACCTCTTGATGAATGGAAAATCTTTTTAAATTTACGTACATTTTAATAGTTTATTATCAGTGCATTGTCACATTATGCAACAATTCAAAATACAAAAATGACGTAAAATTATCAATTTGTGTCAAGGTTTCTTTGTTTGACATTGATTTTTGAATCTGTGCAATGTTTTATTCATGTAAAAGTTAAATTTAAAAAATTTTAGTGCAATTTTAGTTTTAGATTAGGATTTACTATGAATAAAAATTGTAATTTTTATTGACTCATTATTTTAATTAAAAATAATCAGAAAATTTTATACTCTTACTTAATTGTAAAATCCAATGAAATGAAAATGAAAAAAAAACCTTAAATAAATGAATGAAGTTTTTTTCACAACTAAAATTTAAATTAATTTATTTTTTACGTCCACCACGTTCTTTAACTTGCAAATTAATCGTCGCACCACTAAGCAAATTGTAAAATGCACATGTGTTGTTATCTTTGAAAAACATGCCTTCATAAGTGAGTTTTTGCTTAGCTGGAGGCATTCCAATATCATCCTGAAGCTTGGATTTCAATGTTGCGATTGTGTCAGTCAAGGACAATGAAATTGAAATAAGTTGTCCGTTTAATTTCCATTCATGAGTTGCCTTTTCGGTCTGATGTGGAACTTGAACCTGAATTGTGATGTGACCCTATGAAAAAAATGTAAAATAAAATTAAATTTACCTAAAAATTGATGTAAAATTTAATGTAAAACTTACATGATGACGTTGCAAGAACTCCTCTTCTGGAATCAAGTTATCCTCAGTTCTTGCCCGTTTGTTTGGTGGTTCCGAGTCATCTAAATGTTGGAGTTGATCCATTGGAACTGGAGGCATGCCAGGGATCATTCCAGGTCTAGGGGGGCCTGGTATGTTTGGTGGAGCACCGCCCGGGAATCCCATTGGGAATGGAGGAGCTGGAAGTGGAAAATATTTATATGAATTATTTTGACTTCTCAGATATTTGAAATCTTACGCATCATAGGCCTCATTGGCATAACAGGCATCATTACGGGAACTGGCGGGGCCATTTGTGGTGCAGTGTGATGCACTAAATCACGTTGGACTGGTCCACTACTTCCGGGAATTGGTTTATTCATTACGGGCGCGACATGACCTGGAATTGGCATTTGTGGCCTTGGAGGTGGTTGATTTTGTCTCTGTTGATGCTGCTGTTGTTGTTGTTGTTGCTGTTGCTGCTGTTGCCCATATTGTTGATGCTGAACTTGAACAGGTTTTGGTCCAATCTTTTCTTTTTCTTCGTCAGGAATCAGTCCTTTAACTTTGTGGATCTGATGAATTTGATCTTCAATTGAAATGTTAGCCCGGGCTGCTCTTGTTGCAGCTTCCACACTTGATGTATGACCATCCCATGTAACACGATCATCTTTCTTGACTTCTTCTTCACCCAATTTCTTACCAATTGCAGCTTCTTCGTCACCAACACCAAAAATATCTGTACGGCGTTCAGCGAGATGTTTCAAACTGGCTTCAATTGCAGCTCCTGGAGCATAAACATTTTCTTGAGCCACTTTTTCAATGTGTTTATCTCGTTGTTCAACCCAACGTGGATCCAGCAATCCAATTCGCATGTGCTCTGCCACTTTAGATGCCGGAATCCTTTCACCGGTGATTGGTGAAATGAGATATTCATCCGCCACTGCGGGCTTCACAATCTTAGAACTTTGCTTGGGATCGTATTTCTTGACAACGACATTATCCAGTCTTGGAGGTAGAATTGGTGCTGCTTGTTTTGGTACTTCATCACCACTAGACGCTTCGTCCATATCCTGCACTTGAGTATTATCTTTTTGTCCAACTCTGTTCTCCATTTGAGATAATTTTACATTGTTGCTTGATGGCGTTTCACCATCACTATCATCTGAATCAGATTCCAGTTGCATAGCAACATCAGCTGGACCCCCTTCGGCCATACGCTCTTCCATCAGCACACGAGCTCCCACTTCTTCAGGTGTTGTTGGTGGCGGGAAATTGCCATGTTCATATGGTTGATAATCAACCACCTCTACAACGACAAAATCATGCCAATCAATTTGAGCATAAGCGACACGTTCTCTTTCAATTTTTTCCTCTTCACGTCTCTTGGCGGCTTCCTGGTGCTTTTGCCAATTAGCACGGTATTTGACATTTTCGAGAATTGCATTTTGACTCTCGGGACCTGGTTGACATTCTTGTCTCAATTTAGGCAATAAATCTTTAGGGGGAATCAAAATTTTCGTATACTGCTCCAACAATTTTGTGAAATACTGGAAAAGTGAATGTTGTGGTCTCAAAAAGTCAAATTGGTAATTACGTTGTTCACGATTCATCAAGTTAGTGAGAAATTGACGTCCGTTACGGGCCACAAACTGTGCTGTCAATTTTACAATGTCCCTGGAAAATAAATAAAATTTATATGTTTATGGTTATGAGTTTATGGTTAATTCAAGGAAATTGCTTACAAATCGAGAGCAGATATTGATGGCGGATCTGCAACAAACTCGAAATCTGGTGGCGGATCTTTCGGAACAAATTGTTGTTCAGTTGCTTGTTTCAGTAATTCTTGTTGCTTTTGCTGCGAGGTAACAGATAATTTTTGCATTCCCGTTGGCAATGACATCGTGTCAGCCACCTTGCCTTCACGTATTTCTTTGACTTTGTGCTGATAATACGAATGATACGGATCACCAGCACTCAAAAAGTTGAATTTTGGATTGCCCAGTTCATTTTGACGAATACGTGCTTCAAACTCAGGTCCATTTCGTGCCACAAAACTTGCAGTTTTATCGACAATGTTCCGGACTTCAGGCGGTGGATAAATTAAACCGACTTTAACTTGTCCCGACATTGTTTTTTCTGGATTTTGATCCATATGAGACTCGTTCATGGCTTCAACTCCGGGCATTTTGAGTTTTTTTCTTATTTAATCTTGTAAAAATGTGTTTTATTTAATTTTTTTATTGATTTTACACAGACTCGAAAAAAATGATGCAAAACGTAAACAGGGCAAAATTTTACAAATGGAACCCTTTCGAAACAGGCCACTCACTGAATAGTGAGTGATAGGAACTCAAATATGAAAAGAGCGCTAAATTTATTCGTTACCACGTGGTTTAATTTTATATAAAAATATTTTTCAAAAATAAAATAACTTTCAAAAATTTATATCAATCAATAAAATCTGTTTTGATGATAAAATTACTTTGCCTTTGGATATTTTTTTTTTCATTTCATCTTATCATGTCATCATCATTGAATAATTTCACCAATTTAATAATAAATATCAAGTGTCTTATAAAATAAATTTCAACAACAATGGAAAAATCCCAAAAAATAAACGAACATGATTGAGAACAACTTCAAAGTATCAAATTTCACGTAAAATTTTGGTCTGGCGCTGAATAAATTAATTGCATCTTCAATTTTAAGTCAATAATTTACGATAATCGTCTTCATTTAGTTGTAATTTTATAATCTCTTCCTTATAAGAAGTAAACAAAGTGAGTCATTGCGTCACAAATTACTGATAATAAGAGAATTTACTTCCAATCATATATTGAATGTACGTAAACAACATAATATTTAATAAAAATATGAGTTAAATGCGATTGAGATATACGATTGTGAACCATCGCTTATCAGAGGCCACGACAATGAAACGATATAAAATAAGAATTAAAATGGGAAACGAGGATCCTGATGACAGCTGTATTTTTAACTTTTTTTTAAAGAGGGTTAAATGACACATCGTCTGCTCTGTATTTCAACTAAGGGAAATTCATATCAAAATCAGCCATTTCCCACCATTGACTGCCATTAGGAAAACGACAAATTGTTACCCTCAACTGTATCCAATACGTGCTTAGTCAGTATTGTCCACGCGTTTTTCCTCGGTCTTCTGATTCATTAATTTGTGTAATTTATGCCAATGTGGCCACGTCTGTAATGACTTGCTCTCCAAGAGACAGGTCAGCCTCGACTGGATCACTCCTTTCCTGTGACTCTACCTGCATCCCTTTTATATCGCCAGGAGGCACGTCAGCCTTCACTGGTTGCCATTTTGTTTTTAGACTTTTGACCCTGTCTCCTTCTCCTGCTCTTTTTCTGGTAAATAATACTCATCATTCGGTATTTGTACTTATTAGCTCTCTTTTTCTCCCTATGGATATGACAATACTCGTGAAACACATACTCGTATTTTTCTAAACTTGCGAATACTGACTGTTCCTTCTTTCACTGATATTTTACTTTCTTTTCGGTCTCTTCTTTTTCTTTCTCGGTCATTTCATCCCGAAAGATATACCAGTTTATAACAAGCCTTTCAAGTCCCTTGGGGTTCTGATCAACAACTCCTATATAGTTTACTAAATAGCTTCCTTTATTTCAGAAATAATTATATTTTTTGTATAATTTCAAAAATCAATGACGCTCGACTGACTTCCTCTACCGTTTGCCATAGACACTTCACTCAAATTGTAGACTGGGCTTGATTGCCCAGCATACAAAATATGAAACATTAAATTCTCCGCGATTTTCAGGCATAATCAGTCAATGCTCGACTATTTTTCCACGAGTTTAAATACGCTTCGTGCTTTTTCAAATTCAAGGAAGTACTCATGTAAAAGTCGCTCACTCACGATGACCTATCCTGGAATGGAGCTCTAATGAAATGTAAAATCATACCATAAATGCACTTTAGAAAAAAATTCATTCTTACATTCGTCAATTTTTTTTGATAAAACCAGTATATGATTAATAAAATATCATCAACAGAGTGGTATTCCTCCATTATATAAATCTTAAACAGCTCGTGTCTGGAATGTCCACAAACAACTTTTATAATAACAATCACATAACAATATACACAAAGAAGATCCCATTAAATTATCAATTGATTTGAGTAGAAATTTAAAAAAAAACACAATCAACATACACACGCGATAATAAATAACGACAATATGTGAATAATAATGAATAGAAGAGCGAAACTTCTCTCTAGACGTTTCAAACTGGACAATATTGAAATTTAGTCGGTGTCAAGCACTTCAGAAGATTACTGCTTATTTTTTATTAACGGAACATCAACATTGTTTTTAATTTAAATTAAACAGAAATTTGATAATAAATTGAATTGTGATGATCAAATTAGAATGTGATTGAATTTAAATCATTACATTCAAAGATAAACGCAAACAGTTTACTTGTGATAAAATAAATATTTAAAACATCGAAATTAATTATTAAGACAAATATGTTTAAATTAAAATTATACTCATTTTCAATCATATTAGTGATAATTTTAACGATTGATTGTCATTCACTGTCACTTCATGGATGTAAGTTTTAATGTAAATTTAATTTCAATGTAATATGAGTGACTTAAATTCTTGGAAATGCATATCAATCATTAATTTTAAATTAAATTTCTGCAGCACGTCATGAGAGCACCACATTGCAACCATTTCCTGACATATTAAAGCCACTAACAGAAAATGACCTGAACAAAGCTGCGACAATGGGCATCAATTTAATGGAAAAACAAAAACGCTTAGAAAATCATATCGCACATTCTCCAGCTCAGGTCTCATATGGTACAATAAGTCATGGATTGTTACTTGAAAGTCTTCCTACAAATGAATCGATTAGAGAAAATTATGTTGGTGACATTATTTTAAAGGCAACTAAGCATTTAATGAACAGCAAATGTAGAAGTCATGGAATTTCAAATAAAATTTGTGCTTCTTACGTTTCTCAATACAGCATTCCAGAAGGTTCTATGTTAAAAAATTTATGTGTTGAAGAGTCACAGAAATCTAATCAAAACACAATTTATCGAAGACTTCTCCCAAATAATTACAAAGATGGAGTCTACGAATTTCCTGTATCAGACATGAAATATCAGCTACCAGACGCCAGATACATTGCAGAGCAATTATTCATCGCATCAAATACAGTGAATAAACGAACAAAAACAGACACTGAAAGTCCAGTTGATTTATCACGCACCATCGCTATCGCACAATGGGCTGCATTTATTGAACAAGATCTTGCCCGAACAGTTCAACGCACAATGCATGATGGCACCCCGATCGAATGTTGTGATAAAATGTATCGGAAATTCGCTCCACGTTCACTTCATTCGGCATGTCATCCCCTTGCAATCAAAGACAATGATATTTTTTACAAGAAACTCGGAGTTTCATGTTTGAACTACGTTCGAAGTGCTATTGCCGTAAATCCTCAATGTAAATTCGGTGCTGCAAATCAAATTAATCAAGCAACTAATCGATTAGACTTATCTCAAATTTACGGTGTAAATGATGCTGATTTAAGGAAAATCAGAAAATATCATGGTGGAAAATTGCATACACATGATGAGAGAAGTCCATTAGCAAATTTGCCATATGTTGATGATCAAAAATCAAAATATTGTAGGTCAAATGACTCTGAATCGTGTTACATCTCTGGTGATCCGCGTGTCAATAGTAATCCATACTCAATGGCACTTCATACAATTTTTCTAAGATCCCACAACAAAATCGCCTCAGATTTAGGACAGCGTCATCCACAATGGAATGATGATGAATTATTTCACATGAGTCGATTACTCAACACAATTATCTATCAACGCATAATTTACGAAGAATGGGCACCAATTATCTTGGGTAAAGAATCTGCTGAAAGGATTCTCTTATCAACATACACTCAGGGTGGAAATGAAGTTAGTAATGAATTTGCAACAGTTGGAATTCGCTTTTATAACACAATGTTTCCAGGAAATTTGTTGCTAACTGAAGAACTCTCAAATAACATTGATGTGAATAATAGGTAATTATATGTCATTAATATCACGTACACACAAACACAGAGTTACGATATCAAATTACATTTCATTTTAATAGATCAATTCAAATGGAATTGTTTAAATTACAAGATGTGCAATATAGGGGTCATGTTAATCGACAGTCGGTTACTAAAATAATGACGGCAGTTACGAGCCAACATGCGATGGCACTTGACACGAGTTATGTTGAAGATGTAAGTTGAAAGATAAATCTGTTCGAGTCTAAAATATTTTTATTTTTTCATTTTATTTGCATTAAAAGCTTTCTAATCAACTTTATCAAACAACTTACAAAGAAGGCGAGACATTCGGAAGTGATTCCCTAGCCCTAGACATTCAACGATCACGAGATCATGGACTCCAAAGTCACATTAAATATTTGAGTGCATGTAAAAATACAGAAATTCATTCATGGTCTGATCTGATAACTGTAATGAAACCAAAAGTAAGATTTTTTACTCTTAAATTTCAATTAAAAGCTTCAAAATAAATTTTTCTTTACCAGGATATCAACATTTTAATGCAAATTTATCAATCAGTAAGCGACATTGATTTAATTGTGGGAGCACTCTCAGAAATCCCATTACCTGGAGCCCTGCTTGGACCAACGATGCAATGCATCATCGGTAAATTCTAACGTTACTTAAATTATTTGATTGTAAATGAAAATGATGTTTTTTTTTATTTCGATTTTCATTTACAGAGGAGCAACTAATCAACACCAAAGTTCACGATCCCTCATTCTATAAAAATGTTATTGATGACATTGGTATTCAAGGAGTTGGTTCTGATACCTTAAGTGCAAAACTACTTTGTGGTACAACGCTGATGGATCACGTGCAAAGAAATATATTTTTAATTCATTCATCTTCGTAAGTTAACTTTTGTTTTTTTTTATTCTACTTCATTCAATTTGAAAGTAAAAGTGATTTATTTATTGAATTTTATACTTAAAGTTCTCGTATAATTTTTTTTCTTATTTATTACAGAAATCCATTTATCGATTGTTCAAAGGTGGACCACTTTCCCAATAATATTCGACTTAAGGCTAATTAAAAATATTTATAAAATTTAACAGTTACAACATTCAGAATATCATTTAATTTTTTTTATTGATTAAAATAATTAGCTCACTACAATTTGTAAAGCATTAATTTGGCCCTTTAACTATTATTTTTATTATGACTAAAAAAATTATAGTAAAAAAAAAACAAATACGAAACCTTTTTCGTTGAAGGGAGTTTCAAAGTGCAGTTATGTGATACCATATTTTATTTTCTTTATATTTTTTTTTGTTGTTTTAGTCTCCTACATAAATTTTGCTCTTTTTTATGCTCTCAAAACTATGTTCAATCTCGCTTTTGTGCGGTTAACGGAAAAAATGTTGAACCTTCTACGTCTAGAAATTTGATTCGCTACTCCTTTAATCAAAAAGAGAATATAAAATTGTACCTCTAAAAACTGTTCTCGAAAATTTTGAATTCGAAAATAAATACGAGAAAGTCTATGATTTTTAAAAGATTTCGAAAAAAAGCTAATGTTATTACCAGAAAACGTAAAATGACAAAAACACAATTTACCATTGCCTTTATGGATATTACTTTTTGGAAATGAAAATAGCGAGATAAAATGTGATTTATTCAAAACATCCGTCAACTTCCATGGTGCATAACAAAGCTCGGGCTATTAACGTCGTCAAAAGGAAAAATTGAATTCTCAACGTTTACCAAACTGAAAGAACGATTATTTGGGTTAAATTTATTGATTCCTGTCGTTAATTTGCCCGTAAAAACTTTGTAAAAGGGCAGCAATAACCGATAGATTGTTCGTCTGGATTTAAGACGGTACATCCATTCATTTGGATAAAAATATTATTGTTTATTCAAGATGAAACTCAGATAAAGCAACCTACGCGGAAGTAGAGGTAGCACCAACGGTCTGCTTCCACAGTGGACAGGCTTTAAACACTGATTAAACATTTGAAAGTTCTGCCATTGTGACACAGACGGACGGACGATGTGAGCCGATTACTCGATTTTTTTTTAAATCGACGAGAAATGCACGAAATATCGACATCTTAATCAATGCAATAAATTTTTAAAAGTGGACAAATATCAAGACAAACCCGCAGTAGCCACAGACAAACAGACGGAAAAAAAAGTACTACCAATATAGCATATTTTTACGAAATATTCAAAAAATACCAAAGTAAATAAAAATTAATTAGACATGGTAAAGTATTTAAAGCAAAATATTCAAGTATGCAAAGTGCAGTCTAAATAATTTAAACAAAAATTATGCTAGTTAAAAAATAACCATAAAATATGTTAAAAATTATGATATTAAATGATCATTTAAAATTGTTTAAAAGACAATAACATCTAATTAATCGACTATTAGTGTTATGAAATACAATTCAAATAGTTCAGATTCTTTTTATGTTTATTATTTGTTTAAGTCATCGTTCAATTTGAGTATGTTTTTAAGTTCAATGAAGTGTGAATTCTGGTAAGTAGAAACATGATTTAATTATTTGAATATTTTTAATGAATATTCGGTCACGAAAAATATTTTGAGACTTAAATTAAATTTAGGCATTCTAACTAATAAGGTCATAAAGATCGAAAAAATCAAAATATTTCGGAAAAATTCAGAAAAAAACCGGATAATTCGAATATATTTGAAAAAACCCGTTGACAAATCCAAAATATTACAATTAATAGCTCAATGCAATTATTTTACCTTTTGAAATGTAAATTAAAAGAGTACTTATTTGATTAATTCACAACAAGCACGCTTATAGAATAACTGTTTCGTGCAAAAAAAAATAATGATCGAGTTATTTTAATGAAGTAATAAAATAATTGAAAGGCACGCGTGTAAAAAAGTTGATTTCCACATCTCCTCTGAATTTTTAAATTTTTTAATGAATAATAATTGTCTTGATAATTGTTCTAGTAGCACTAAAGAAAAAAAACGTTACTCATGTTGAAAACGGTGCTATTGTAAGCGATGATTTGCAAAGTTATTGTTTACATGCAACTTATTTTAGTGTTAATTATTTAAATTAGATTTAAATTTTATCTAAAAAAAATTAAGTGTAATAATTTAATGCTTAAATTTAAGTACACCGATTGAAACCAAAAATTTAAAATCACTTTCAAATTTTAATCCCTTTTTCGCATAAAAGATTCGTGAGATCCAATTTTCTACAAGAGTTGAAAATATTTGAAATGTCACACAAAGAGACATGTTTAGGAACTAAAAAGTGAAAAATAAGGCTTTTAAAATGATTTTCTAAGTATTAACAAAGGCCTTGTATTTTACTTTTTAGTGCGAAATTTAAAGAGTTTAGCTTTGTTTTACAAACTGATATAAATGTTTTCGCCTTTAATGAAATTAAGAGTTAATTTATTTGTTGTAATTTTAATTCGAATTTAAATCACCTTAACGCCTTTGTATTGATCTTTTCTTAATTTTTTCACCAACATTTTAAATTATGATCAACTATTTCATAATATTTTTCGTTAATTTAACATAACGTAACATGACAATAAAAGTATATAAATAAAAATCATGACAAATTTCATGGTACAAGTTCATGACAAGACAAAAAAATAAAAACACACAAGAGATTTAATAAAAAAAAATAAATTACAACAATTGTTTACTTGATAGATTTACATTTACTTGTCATTACTTAAATGGTGCAACATATAACACAACACAAATACTTCAATATAAATTTAAAATAAAAAAAATGAATGTATATTAGGGTAATTTTAGAAAAATAAAATCCACATCAGTCAAGCAAAAATGGATTCTTTATACAATTTTAGGTAATGTTTCCTCAGACCAAAAAAAAAATTTCCATATAAATTATACCTGCTCTCGCGATTTTAAAAAAGTCATATTTGAGCAAAAGAGCAGCGGAGCATTTGTAATCAGAATGATTTTTTATCTCTCTATGTTTTTCATACAGAAATGCGGAGCTGCGAAGCAGCGGAGCATTTGTAATCAGAATGATTTTTTATTTATCTATGCTTTTCATACAGAAATGCGAAGCTGCGAAGCAGCGGAGCATTTGACATCAAAATGTTTTAAGTTTAATGAAATAATTTCCGCATTTAAGTATAAAAGGATAGAGTGATAAAAAAAAATGTTGATATCAAATGCTCCGCTGCTTCGCAGCTCCGCATTTCTGTATGAAAAGCATAGAGAGATAAAAAATCATTCTGATTACAAATGCTCCGCTGCTTCGCAGCTCCGCATTTAGAGAGGGTTCATTTTAGAGACAGAAACAGTTTAAGAAAGAAAAAAAATCATACGAATATTTCACTTCATCTCAATCTTAATCCAATTTGATCATAAAAGTAAAGTAAATTGTTTGTTTACCAATCTGTTCGAAACTAACTTTTTTTTGCTCAAATATGACTTTTTTAAAATCGCGAGAGCAGGTATAATTTATATGGAAAATTTTTTTTTGGTCTGAGGAAACATTACCTAAAATTGTATAAAGAATCCATTTTTGCTTGACTGATGTGGATTTTATTTTTCTAAAATTACCCTAATGTATATCTTGTTACACTTAAACTACACGGTTATTTAGGTTTTCATAACAATGGCTTATCTCCCATTTATTATTATTATTTTTTATAATTTTTTCTTTCATTCAAACGCACTTTGTTTTGACTATACACCAGAAAGCATAATTAAATAAAAAAATCCAGATAAGTTTGAGTACGTGCATCACAAAACATCAATAAAAATGTCAAGTGCGAGCAATTTTCTTATTTTATTTACTCTCACTGTCTGGATTAATGCAAAATATTATTTTAAAAGTAATTTTTTTATTATGATGACTCCAAGTAATAAAAGTATGAAATTTTAAAATTAAAGAAAAAATTATTGAACATTGTGTAATTTAATAAAAAGTTGTTACAAAATTTAGACATCATTTTGTGATTAAATTTTGTATGAAAATATTTTCAATGAAATTGTAAACAATATTGTAATATTTTTTATTTGTTTAATTTAAAAAAAAATTGAATACTGAATTGAAGACTCAAGGAGGATAAAGGCATAGTCATATGTTATTCATGAGTTAATCTTCACATCTTTTAATCTCATTTGAAAATCCTCTTGATCTGCGACTTACCTTGAGCTCTTTTGAATATTTGATAAAAAAAAAGTAATAGTAAAACTTAACTAGTTCATGCAAAGAAGCTATTGTGCTAACACTTTGACCGTCAGTTTAACCTGAATTTAGTTGTTGAATTATTTGTCACAGTAACTACAAATTTTTAGTATTAAAATTATAGTTGTTATGAATTTATAATGAGTGTGAAGTTTTCCCGAAGGCAAAAAAAATTAACTTTTTCGCGTCATCCGTTGCGTCAACGCAACACCTACTTTGAGGTCACTTTTCTCGTTCAAATTAATTAATTTCTTTGTCAATATTTCTTAGAGTCTTCATTTAAGATATTTTGTATCAAACAGTTGAATCGTTTTTGAATTTAAACCAAAAACTAAAAAATTGTGAGCTAAACTTTTAAGAAAAGTCGCGTTTTTTTCATTCTCATACAAGATTTCTGTATGTATTTGTATAGCACTTATACGTATTTTATTTTGGCTCTCCTGTAAAATTTTTATATGAAACCTAAAATTTTCATCGAAGAGAAAAGTCTTAATTTTTACTTAAAGAATAAATCATAGAAGAAGTTTTGTTCAAAACTCAATATTTCTAGCAGCGGCGTCGAATAAGTTAAGGAGATTTTTATAACACCCGTTTTGTGCACTGGATTTTTTAAAAAAATTTTCAATATGGCAGAATATTTTAAATAGTTTCAAATTAAGTGCAATAGCTTCCTTAAGGTCTAATGCATCGAATGTCAATCAGGGAGATTTCAATTGAAAATTCAAGCGTGTAGGGCGCAACAGTTGTTTTCAAACACGTGGACAAAATATGTCGCTCTCTAAATTATTAGATCAACTTAAGCTAACTCAATTTTTAAAAATATTTTTTAAAATTTACAGAAAAGTCTATCCCATGATATATCCATGGCCCAGGCCACAAATTTGCGGAAATTAAATTTGACAGTTAACTCATGACATTCTGTGGAAATTAGCAGGAATAAAAAATGTTGTATGTTAATTCGTTAATCTAGGGTTTAGATTTTGGGACACAATGAAAATTAACTGGGACACAAAATTCTTTCTCTTCAATTTTAGAATTCAAGCGTAAAGCTCGCATTAATTTTTTAATAAGAAACACAAGGCGCTAAATGTTTCTTTCAAAAATTTTTGAAGGACTTAAAATGAGGGTTAGAAAATTATCTCAATTATGAAAAACATTTAGGATCCCTTATTATTTTTCCTAATAAATATTGTAATTTTTAAACGAAATTTCAGAACCCAGACTTCGGATTTCAAATTCGAATATAAATCGAAATTAAATATTAAATCCCAAATCCCAGACTTAGGTTTTGAAATCTCAATATATATTAATTCCAATAAACAAAAACATAAGTTTTGAAGAAAAAAAAATTTACCGTTCCTCGCTCAGTGAAGTGAAACACATCCATGAAATTTTTACATTTATCTTATTTTTTTTTTTGTAAACAATGTTCAGAGAAATTAACAATGTATCATATTTCTTTCAATTTAATTTAATTTAATTTGCGAATTTTTTTTTTGCCTCAGTTTAAATAAACACATGTCCCATTACACAGTCTGTTGATAATGAAAAACAATTAATCTTGTATAGATTAATTAAGAGAAAAAACCACAGCAAGCTTACGCTTGTTTTTGCTGATTATTATTATTTATTTGAATTGTAAGGTATATGATGTTATTTAATCTTATTGTTTTCTTAATTGTGATATAGTTTCTGGACACTTGTGGAGTATTATGGTGTTTGAATGTGTAACAATAATATGACCTGAATTAATTTATAAACAAAAAATTGATAAATAAGTGTTGAGTAATGTGTGATTGTAATTTTAATTTGCATTGTTATTTTTTTCTTCCATTCATTAAATGAGATTATCGACCTTTTTTGTAATTAATTTGCTTGTCTTTTCTTCATTTGAACGATAATTTAACCTAATTGTTGATTTAGGGATTATTTCAATTAGACACTCAATGGCTAGAAAAAGTGGAGGCTCAGAAATCGTTGCATAAATGAAGTGTGGAAAGCCTTCCAAACATCATAATGAACAAATTTTAATATTTCTTCATAAAACATTTTTTTGTTGCCTAATTCTGCTTTAAGAAAATTACTTTAAATGCATCATTTAGCTAAAACTTGAGATAATTGTTAAAAATTTAATATTTTTTTCCCTCTTATTATTTTCCATTATATTGAAAACGTGCAAATACTTTTTGTTACATAATACGAACATATAAATTCAAATGAAACCTTTTAAAAATATAACAAAAATTCATAATTTAATACTTAAAAATATACTGATGATATTTTTTATTTAATGCATTATTTTCATATTCGGACCAGCAATAAACCATATTTTCTCATATTTGTGTCATCAAAGTCACGCATTAAATAAAATATTCACAGGTAATTTTATAATCAATGGTATTATTTTACTTTTAAATATTTTTTTTACATAAACAATTCAATAACAATATGATTTTGTTTAGTTTTCATCGAAATTGTTTTGTCTGGACAATAAAGTTGCTTTTGAATAAAAAAAAACATTTATTTACAATCTGTTACAACTCTTGCAAGGAACAGAAACCTTCTTTTATTTATTGTTATTCAATATTTTACAAGGCAAAGACATTTATTTACACATAATTGGATTACTATTTAATGTTATTAAAAATTTCATCTTATATGTGAAAAAAAATATGTTAAACTGCAAGCCATAATTGAATGTAAATACTTTTTATTTATTTATTTATTATTTAACTCATTCGACGCCGCTCCTAGAAATATTGAGTTTTGAACAAAAACTTCTTCTATGATTTATTCTTTAGGTCAAAATTAAGACTTTTCTCTTCGATGAAAATTTCAGGTTTCATATGAAAATTTTACGGGAGAGCCAAAATAAAATACGTATAAGTGCTACACAAAAACATACAGAAATCTTGTATGAAAATGAAAAAAACGCGATTTTTCTTAAAAGTTTAGCTCATAATTTTTTAGTTTTTGGTTTAAATTCAAAAACCATTCAACTGTTTGATACAAAACATCTTAAATTAAGACTCTAAAAAAGGTTGACAAAGAAATTTTTTAATTTGAACATGAAAAGTGACCTCAAAGTAGGTGTTGCGTTGACGCAACGCATGACGCGAATGAGTTAATAATATTTGTTTTCTCTCGTTTTATTGATTAATCAATTTAATAAGTCTAAGTACCCATGTTAATTGAAAAGTTTTTATTTTTAAAGAAGTTTAATAATGTGTGATTTGTAATGAGAATGCATTTCTACAGATGGATTGTCACTCAGGTCAAGACTTAATGGTTCATCGAATCAAAATGTAGTTTTTGTGTGAAAAATTTGTTACTCAAAACGGTTAAAAATTTAAAAAAAATTCTGATTTTTTTGTTGGATAAAGGAGCTTATCAAAATGAACTTTGACTCTGAGCTCAGGGATTTGGCTCCAGAGCTTGAAATGGTCAAAAGCTTAATATCCCAGATTTTCCCAATATGGCCGATTTTTCCAAAATGGCGGATTTATGTTTCAAAAATTCATAAAGACGTACTTTAAATAATACTTTCATAATGGCGGAACTTTACAAAATGACGGATTTCCCAAAATCTTTCGATTAAAATATTAACATTTATTTATTTGTATTTAAAAATTTTATTCAATGAAACGAGTTTAATCGAAATGCATTTTCCTAAACCATTAATTGGTCCGAATTTCTCATTTTTTTATTTATATGGATTTAATTGGTAATTATAATAACTTTAATAAGAGGTGACATCACTTCACTTAATTACGTAGACAGATTTTTTTTCCCTTTATTTACACTACTTATTGATTGACCATTTTATTATCATATTGATATGTTTGCACTCAATTTATTATTGACTTCTCTTTTTTTGCGCCTTCCTTTATTTAGTTTTAATATTGGACGATTACTGTCACGTTCTTTTAGTTTTTGAGCTCATTTTTTTAATTTAATTTAACGTTTTATTGATATGTGAAATTATTTTTATTATAAATTAATATAAATGAAATGTTTAACGTTTGTGTATTTTTTTTATAAATTAAAATGAAAATAATTAAAATTAAAAGTGCACGACAGTGTGTTGTCAAAATACGTCTGAGATAATTTACAATTCATTTAATAATTGAAATAAGTTTTGAATAATATTATGAAGGGTGTTTCATTAATTATTTTGGAAAAATTAATTTTTTTTTGAATTTTTTGGTCATAGTCCACCTGAAATTCAGGTCCTGAATTAACTGTAAATGGAAAATCGTGACAATTTTGATCCATTCTCAGATGTTTTAGGTCAAAAACTAAAAAAAGTGCTTGAAAATCCGGCAAAATAACATTCGTAAGGATATAAAGTCAAAGATTAACGTATCAAGAAGCTTTTGAATGTAAAATGCGCTATATTTGAACAAAAATAATCACAAACGATAAACACGTGCTATTTTATCAAATCGATTTTCATTTTCATATTTCGTATGGTTGCCTTTGTTATCTATTTTTGCTAAACCTTCCTTGCATTCAAGATAAAAGCTTCATATCCATCAGAATGAAAAAATAATAAAATAATAAGATAATAAAAGTACCCTAAATATCTATCATCATATGTAAATTAGGTCGATAATTAAATCCATTCATGCCATCATTAATCAGACAATAGTGAATGAAATTCCAATTGATAAGATATCAAAAATTTCTTCCAAATCATTCCTAGAAACGCTTTGTATTGATGAGTTCTCACATTTTTTTCCACAAATCATCTCAGATAACTTTTAATCATAAACATTGAACAACAATTGGACAGATAAAAATTTTTTGATTAAATTAATCTTCCTAATCGGTGCTTATCATACCTATAAAATGAGGGCATCACATCATAATTTTGTTCATTTAATTTTATACATTTATTAGGTCAACATATTTTGATCGAAATGGAAAGAATTGAATAGAAAAAAAGGAAAAATATTTAAAATCATTATTTAAGAAATTGAACAATATTCATTTAACTGTGATAAAATTCAATAAGTAAATTATAAGTTAAAAAAATTATTCAGAACAAAATGTCGAATGAATTAGTCGATCCAGTTCATCTAAATGAAAGGTGAGATTTTGATTTTTATCCCTGTTACACCAGAATACCTTAGAAATAAGGGATCTGATACCTAAAAATACATTTGAATGGCATCCATGGAATATTAAATGAAAAACATATATAAATTGATCAACAAATGATATTTGAAAATTGTTCATTCACCTCAAATTCAATAAAAATGATGATCATCATTCAGATAAGAAAATCATCACGTTTTACTACCCTGTCGGGAGTAAACTCCTGAATTTCAGGAGCTAAACTCCTGAAGAATAGGAGTTAACTCCTGAAATTCAGGAGTTAACTCCTGATGATTAGGAGTTAACTCCTATTCTTCAGGAGTTAACTCCTACTTTTCAGGAGTTAACTCCTAATATTCAGGAGTTTAGCTCCTGAAATTCAGGAGTTGTAAAAAAAAAATATTATAAAATTTAAAACGTAAAAATTCAACATGAACAAAATATAAATCAATTAATTAATTTATGGAAATAAAAAATCTAAAAACTCAAAATTTTCAAAAAACTCAAAAAACTCAAAAATTCAAAAAACTAAAAATTTTCAAAAAAGTCACAAAAGTCAAAATTTTCAAAAAAAATTTAAAAAAAACTCAAAATTTTCCAAAATTTAAGAAAACTCAAAAATTTCAAATACTTCAAAAAACTCAAAAATTTCGAAAAACTAAAAAATTTCAAAAAACTCAAAAATTTTAAAAAACTTAAAAATTTTGAAAAAACTCAAAAACACTTAAAAATTTCAAAAATTTTCAAAAAACTCAAAAATTTTCCAAAAAACTCAAGAATTTCAAAAACCTCAAAATTTCACAAAATTCAAAATTTTAAGTTTTAAATATTTTTAGTTTTTTGAAATTTTTGAGTTTTTTAAAAATTTTGAGTTTTTTGAAAATATTAATTTTTTTGACATATATGAGTTTTTTGAAATTTTTGATTTTTTTTGAAATTATTGACTTTTTTTGAAATTATTGACTTTTTTGACTCTTGAAATTTTTGAATATTTTGACTTTTTTTTGAAAATTTTGACTTTTTTGATTTAATTGAAAATTTTGACTTTTTTGAAAATTTTGAGTTTTTAGATTTTTTATTCCCATAAATTAATTAATTGATTTATATTTTGTTTATGTTGAATTTCTACGTTTTAAATTTTATAATACTATTTTTTACAACTCCTGAATTTCAGGAGCTAAACTCCTGAATATTAGGAGTTAACTCCTGAAAAGTAGGAGTTAACTCCTGAAGAATAGGAGTTAACTCCTAATCATCAGGAGTTAACTCCTGAATTTCAGGAGTTAACTCCTATTCTTCAGGAGTTTAGCTCCTGAAATTCAGGAGTTTACTCCCGACAGGATATGATTTAATTGATAAGAAGGGAAACCCAGCCATTATATTGATAAAATTTAACCTTATCTTATTTCAGCCCACCTCAAGACACAAATTTATGGAAATTTTGGACAAAGCGACGCTACGTCCTCATAATAATGTGTTTCTTTGGTTTCGCCAATGCTTATAGTCTTCGAGTTAATTTATCAGGTAAAATTCAATCAGAAATTTATTTTTTTATCCATTTATTTTATATTTTAATTTTCCATTCGCAGTTGCAATTGTGGCGATGACTAAAGACGTTAACAAAACATATCCAAATGGAACAATATACCAAGAGCCTGATGTTGATTACTCGAAATCACAACAAGGAATTATTTTAGCATCATTTTTCTATGGTTATATTTTGACACAATTATTAGGAGGTGTTATTACTCGCTACATTAGTGCTCACATTGTTTTTGGTATGGGAATTGCTGCAACTGCAATATTTACCCTGTTCACACCATTGATTGCTCGAAATTTCGCTGCATTGATTTCAATTCGTGTAATTGAAGGGATATTTGAAGGATTTGTATTTCCATCTATGCATAGTATGATGTCAAAATGGGCGCCACCACTGGAACGAACACGAATGAATAGCATTGCTGTTGCCGGGACATATGTTGGAACTGTCATCAGTATGCCATTGTCTGGATTGTTGGGGGAAAATTTGGGATGGGAATCGATTTTCTACGTTTTTGGCGCAATTGGTGTCTTGTGGTATCTGATATGGTTATATTTAATCAAAGAAAGTCCTGACAAGGATCCGTATATTAGTGAAGAAGAACGAAATTACATTAATACCAGTTTGGGACGAAGTGTTGACAAGAAATCCCATCCACCTACACCATGGAAAAGTATTTGGATGTCAACTGCTGTATGGGCTATCGTTTTTGCCCACTTTTCCGAAAATTGGGGTTATTACACACTCTTAACACAACTTCCAACGTTCTTGAATGGTAATTTTATAATTTAAATTTTATTTTAATTCATAAATTAACGACATATTTAAACATTTTCAGATGTAATTGGATATGATTTAGCTAAAGCAGGATTCACATCAAGTCTTCCATATCTAACAATGGCGATTTTACTTGGACCCACAGGATATCTAGCTGATACACTGATCAGATTAAATGTTTTGAGTACCACAAATGTTCGAAGGATTTTTAATTGTGGTGGATTTATTGCACAAACTGTGTTTATGATGACAGCTGGGTACTTAACTAATGCAATAGGAATCATCACATGTCTCGTATTTGGAGTTGGATTGGGTGCTTTTGCTCTCTCAGGATATGCAGGTATAATTTCACATTATCTGTACTACCGAATTAAATTTTA
Source organism: Culicoides sonorensis (assembly GCA_900002565.1). Lineage (NCBI taxonomy): Eukaryota > Metazoa > Arthropoda > Insecta > Diptera > Ceratopogonidae > Culicoides > Culicoides sonorensis. Next base: position 52,778 of record LN483831.1, read on the forward strand.
TTGAAATTTCATTTTTTTATATCACAGTAAATGCTTTGGATATCGCTCCTAATCACGCAGCCATCATTATGGGAATCCAAAACACATTTGCAGTAAGTTAAAAAGGGGCAAAAACTTAAACAATGTTGAAATTTCTACGAATATTTAAGGTGATGCCTTAAAAATTCCTTTAAAAATTAAGCGAATCGCTTGAAATGCCTCGGTGAAGTTTGTGCCGTTTTTTTTTCACACCAATTCTTAGGGTGGCCATGTACGTCATTACTTTTGGGACACTGGATAATCGTAATAAGCTTAAAAATGATGAAAAATTTTTGGGAAATTCAGAAAAAACCAAAATTCATAAAACACGCCATTGTTTGGCCTGTTGTCAAATATAAAAATTTTACAGGTCGTTTCGCGAGCTCATTACGATTTTCCAGTGTCCCAAAAATACTGACGTAAATGGACACCCTACGAATTGGGATGAAAAAAACCGGTACAAACTTCACCGATGTAAATTTTTAAGGCATCGCCTTATAAATTCGCATGAGGCTTTTTTTAAATTCGTATGACATTTCAACAAAGTAAAATTTTAACAAAAAATACAAAAACTTTCATTTACAGACCCTTCCTGGCATTGTCTCACCAATGTTAACTGGATACATCGTCACTGCTGATGCAAACGACCCACTTGAAAAAGATAAATTGGATAGTCAATGGAAAATCGTCTTCATAATCTCAGCTTCTGTGTATCTCGTTGGAAGTTTAGTGTATTGGTTCTTCTGCAGTGGTGAACTTCAGCCATGGGCAATCGAGAAAAAAACCGATGGAGATGACGTTGAAGCAGAAAAACGAAAACAAGAAAAATCTGAAGAATGAGTTATAAACAAAAATATTTTGAATCTTTCCATAATCCTGTAAAAATTTAGCTTTATCATTCACTTTATAAATAATAAAAAAGATAAGAATTCGTATATTATTCTACTTGTCAATAATCATACCTTAGATAATTAACTTTCCGTACGGTAGTTTTTTTATAATCGTATTTAATGATAGCAACGCGTTGTCTGGTAATTCATTCATAATTACGATTGAATCAACTCAAGCTAGTCGTTTAAAGAATTTTATCACTTAAAGTCGCACATTATTTATCAAGAGAATGACAAATGACAGTGAACTAAGTAAAAGGTTTGAATTCTGTTTCATTTTCAAATTAAATGCAAGTTAAATTCAATTAAATTTTCAGTGTAGAAGTGGAAATTGATCGAAATTGGTGGAAATTATGGAGAAATCGCAGGTATCATCTCTCAATAATGTGTTTCTTTGGAATGTTCAACATGTACGCGTGTCGTGTGAATTTAAGCGTTGCCGCAGTTGCAATGACCAAAAATGTGACCTTGAGCAATGGAACAATCCTTGAATCTGACTTTGATTGGACATCTCAAGAAAAAGGGTTGATTTTAAGCTCATTTTTTTACGGTTATGTTCCAATTCAAATTTTAGTTGGAATTATTTTGAGTAGAATTAGTGCTCATATTGTGTTTGGCATTGGAACAGCTGTGCCTGGAATTTTAACGATTTTAACACCTTTAATTGCAAAAAATACAGAATTTTGGGTGTTAGTTACAACACGTGTGGTAATGGGAATTTTTCAAGGTGTTGCAGTTCCATGCCTCATGGCGTTCTGGACACTTTGGGCACCGCCACTAGAACGAGCAAGATTACATGGAATTGCGGTTAGTGGTGCTTTTGTTGGAACTGTTTTTGCTCTGCCTCTTTCTGGTTTCTTAGGTGAAAATTTTGGATGGGAAAGCATTTTCTATGTGATCGGTGGTATTTGTCTAGGATGGTACATTGTTTGGTTACTCATCATACGAGAAAGTCCGGAAAAAGATACTTTTATATCACAATTTGAGAGAGAATACATTTTAAGGACAATTGGTGAAGAGAAGCACTCATCTAAAAATGGAAGAAAAATTCCTTGGAGCGCCATTTTGACTTCAATACCTGTGTGGGGTGTGATATGTGCAGGATTTGGTTGGGGTTGGGGATATGTCACCATGCTAACTCAACTTCCTCAATTTTTATCCGATATCATGGACTTTGATCTGGGAAAAAGTGGATTTTTATCTGGATTGCCATATCTTACAATGGCAATCATGTCTCTATTAGCAGGATATTTAGCAGATTTACTTCTTGTCAAAAATATTTTGACAGTGACACAAGTTAGAAAATATTACATTTGTTTCTCAATGATACTCCAAGCTGGTTTCATAGTTGCAGCAATTTATATCACAGATCCATTACTGAACATCATGTGTATTTGCTTTGCAATTGGATTTGGGGCATTTACGTATTCAGGAGTCGGCATAAATTATATTGATATTGCACCAGCATTTGCTTCTGTTGTTGGTGGACTTGGTAAATACAATCTTAAGATTTTTGAAATTTAAATTATATACATAAAATTATATTTTAAAGGAAACACAATTGCAACACTTCCTGGAATTATATCACCACTATTAACAGGAGTCATTGTGAAGGTCGATTGATAAATTTTATTTAAAAAAAAAATTTATTCATTCATTTTATTTTTCTTTGTAGAGTGATCCAAATGAATATGAGGACATAAAAAGAGAATGGACGATTGTATTTTTCATAGCAGCAGCTATTTATCTTATTGGATCTGTAATTTATTGGTTTACAGGATCCGCGAAACAACAGAAATGGGGTAAATTTGAAATGGAAGAAAAGAACAGTTTTGATAATATTGGATATGAAGCTGACAAAAATTAAATTGAAAGAATAGAGAAAAAGAAAGACTAATCAAATAAATTGATCAAGAATTCTCATTGTTATTTAAAATGATATTTTTATGTTAATGCGACTACAACACACTTTTGTTAGACCCCTCGACCCTGTCTGACATTTTCCCGGTGTCATCAACGACTTTTATCCTAACTTTTAATTTTTTTTTCGCTGTGTTTCAACTTTTCCCTGTGTAAACCACAAAATTAGCTCTCAACGCCCTCTGGAGGATCCAATCGAGGAACCCACATGTAGAACGCTGTATTTTTTGATGCTCTATCGATCTGTATACTCATCAAAGACTTTTCCCTTGTAAAATTTTTCAGGAAAGTCTATAAACTAAGGTAGATTTCTCAAAAAGCCTCCTGCGCGCCCTCTCAAGGGTCCATGACTTTTCTGAAAAACATTTCAAGGGAAAAGTCGTTGATGAGTATACAGACCGATAGAGCATCTAAACATACAGCGTCTTACATGTGGGTTTCTCGATTAGTGTCGGAGAGGGTTCAGGGAACCGAAAAAACCATCCTCAAGGCTGACAATGTTATTGATAACTTCAGTCTAGTACTTTTCGATTTGGTGTGCCTACTTTCAAACGATCTACTCAAATGATTGGTTTTCAAAGCATTAGAGTTACCAAAATCGACTCCTATAATATGACATCACTTAGTCATAAGTACAAACTTTTGTGATATTAATTTAAATATAATTAATAATAATCAAACTTTAACAGAGTCACGTTTACACCTTCACATATTCATTCTTTTAACTTTATGGTTGTTCACGTACTTCAACCAAATTCGTGTGAAAAAACTCCTTGATCAGCAAACTTTGACATGATTATACAATTATCTTTTCGATGGAATTTAAAAATCTTAAATAAAGCAAATATTTATAATACAAGACCATAAACGGCTTTGATTTTGACATAAAATTCTCATATCCATTGAAAATGAGTGGCCATATCCTACTTTAATTATACGTAAAGTTTTAAAATCGAACAAATAAAAAAAAAATTAAAGACTTTTATAATCCAAATCTGTTGATCGTTAAGCATTTACTTAAATATAACTTCCTATATCATTTAAATCCTCCACTTTATATAAACTTTTTTGTGATATATCATGAATGAGAGAGAAAATTACATGTAATTTCATGTCATAACACACATATAAAGTGCATAATTTTTGCAACACAATTGTCACAGTTACTCATAAATTTTATAATAATAACTGTTAATCATACATTTTTTCTTAAAATAACATAACATTTATTACTATCATTTTGAGCTACAAAAAATTGCGTGTCTAGTCATGACGATTGATTGTCATCAAGGTTTAATTTTGTCTTGTCAACATACTCCAGTTGTCTCGAAAGCAAACTTTTCACGATGAATAATTTTTATTTTTATGAATTTTGCAAAAAAAAAAAACGACAAAGACAAACGTGAGTAATTTTGAAAGTGAATCTGTTACATTCAAAGCATCTTTCTTCTACATATTAAAGCAACATTTGCATAAACACATGATCGAGTAATCATGTCAACAATTTTTTGACTTGTAATAATTTTTTTGATATTAAGTAATTTGAATATGAAATTTTGTATATCATAAAAATTAAGTCATTTAATGTAAAATTAAAATTATTTCAAAAAAAACACAATAAATTTAACTAAAAATAAATTTACATTGCGTGTTAAAAATTGCAAGAGCAAAAGTATTCCAAAACAAATTACATGCCTAATGAGATGGTAATGATGATGTGACAATCGTTATTTTTAATGAAATACTTATAGGATTGATGTGGAAAATTGCAACTGTATATTTTTTTTTAAATTTATATCAATTTCTTGATCTTAGAGTTTGCTCAATTTTATTTTAAATGACGATGATGAATTTTTTTAATTTTTCAAAACATCGTTATTGAAATTTACATATAACAATGGAATCATAAAGTGTATTGATTATTATGATAAAAAAACATATTTTTTTTGAAATTGCTTAGATTATAACACTTTTCAATACATAAATGTCAATTATCTTTAATTTATAGAATGTTGTTTTCAATATAAAATGTTATTATTTCAGTATGCGGTGAAATAAACATAAAAATTATAGTGCGCCAATAATAGCAATGTAAACATAGACTTATGTTCAATTTAAATAAATTGATTTTTATTTGTTATTGTTTTTTTGTGTTCTTTTATACTTAAACCTGATTACATCAACCTTGAATTACCTTGCACTTATGATTTGTACAAAATGTGTAACAGGTGTAATTGCTTTAAACTTTAAAATGAATAAACAAGATTTATCTGTTGAGTTATTGGGAGGAGATAAAACATAATTGTAATAAGATTTGGTTATAATTTGTAATATTTTAGTGTGATATGTTAAATTTTTTAGGTTCTTGCTGGTTTTCTAAGTTAAGCAAAAGACTTGAAATAATATTTAGGTGGCGTGATTTCGTAAATTCTCTCTTCTCTTCTCTTCTCTTCTCTTCTCTTCTCTTCTCTTCTCTTCTCTTCTCTTCACTTCTCTTCTTTTCTTTTCTCTTCGCTACTCTAGTCTTCTCTCCTCTTCTTTTCTCTCTGCTCTTCTCTTCTTTTTCTTCTCTTCTCTTCTTTTCTCCTCCCGTAATTTTTTTTTACGCTCACCATACAAATTTTTACGCTCTCAGCCACCCTTGGGTAGTTTTAAGAGTAAAGTGTTTAAAGCGTAATTTTATACGCTCACCATACAAAATTTTAATACACTCCTTAGGCGGCTCTGAAATTTTTATCACAGAAAATTTTAGATTCTGCTAATTTTAAGCGCGTCTTGCAATTTGGATTCACAATCAGCCTCTTAAAAAGACTTTTTCATTTGTTGTTACAATAATCTTTTTAGCTCCTAAAATTTTGAATTATATGATGATGAAAGACAAAAAACATTTATACAGAATATAAAGTTATCTTTTTTTGTGATATTGCTTATCAGAATCATGCTGTATCACCAGTAAAAAAAAATGTATATGTTTAATCACTCTGACATTGCATAATTTCTATCAAACCTAAATAAATAATAAACACAATATTTATTTATAGTTTTTTTCTTTTAATTTTCGATTTTTCGTTGAAGATTAATTTAATATGAAAAATATTCTTAGACTTTTATGACTGCTTTGCCAAAATTTTTTCCTGTCAACATTTCAATAAAAGCTAAAGGCATATTTTCAAAGCCAGTTGTTACTGTTTCTTCATATTTAATATGACCTTGTTTTATCCATTCAAGCATTTGTGATAAACCTTCCATCCAACGATTCGCCCATCGATTAACAATAAATCCTTCCATTCTTAACTGTTTCCAGTTAAAAAGCTTTTGCATGTCAGGAATTTTAGGGTACTCCTCAACTTTTTTATTGTAAACAGAAATTGATCCACAGACAGCTATTCGTCCAAAACTATTCATATTTTGTATAATGGTTGCACTCAATTCTCCACCAATATTATCAAAATAACAATCAACTCCATTTGGAGCAACTTTTTTCAACGCTTCATCAACATTGGCTGTTTTGTAGTTAATAGCATGATCAAACCCTAATTTTTGTGTCAACCATTCACACTTATCATCGCTACCAGCAATTCCAATTGTTTTGAGACCCTTTAATTTGGCAATTTGACCTACTAAGCTGCCAACGGCACCGGCAGCTCCTGATACAACTAATGTTTCACCTGCTTTTGGTTGACAAATTTCCAATAAACCGAAATACGCTGTATTGCCTGGCATTCCAACAGCACCAATTGCCAAAGATCGTGGAAGTTTTCCAAAATCTGGCAATACATACGGTTTTGAATCCATTTCTTCCGGATTAACTATTGAATGTGTTCGCCATCCAAAGTAACCAAACAAAAATACACCTATCGGATATCTAGGATTCTTCGAGTCGATCACTCTGCAAAGATTTATGTAAAAATTGTATATAAATATTTTAATTGGTTGATTTAATGTAAAGTCATACTTAGCAACTTGTCCACCAAACAAAGTACTTCCGATAGCAAGCGTTGCAGCACGTGATCGCATATAAGGATCTACACTCAAATATTCCCCTTGAACAAGAATCTCACCATTTTTGATAGGGTTTATGGTTTCTTCTACTATTTCAAAGTCCGAAACTTTTGGCAATCCATCAAAGTGGGATTTTAATACAATTTTTTTACCTTTAATTATTGTCATAATGATTTTTGTACTGGAATAAAAAATTAAATGAACGAATCTTATATACAGTAACATTCGTAATAATTTTTTGATAAGATATGAACAGAGCGCTTATCAAAATTCAATTTCTATACTGTGTATGAACTATTTTGTGTGTATGCATGAGTAAGCATTTAATGTTTGGGTGATTATGCTGGAAAATAAATTCTTTCCTTCTTTAATAGCAACAGGTGGATATTATCATGTTTATTTCTTATGTACATCATTACACACATGCACACGAGATACCAAATTTCGACTTGGTTAATTCAGCAAAGTTGAAACTTGGAATATTCTCTACAACTTTACTCTCTCTCTCTAATTGTTCTCATTGAAATAATCTGAGAGACAGATAATTAAACAGTGAGAGAGACAGATCGAATAGAAGTCATTCAAAAATGTAGTTAATCCAGCTTGAGATCAACGTCATTCCACTTTCTCCCTCTTTTTCCTCATCCAGCTCTCTCTCTCTCTCTCTATTTTTTTTCCTTTAAATCAATCCTCTCTAAATACGGAGCTTTAAAGCAGTGAGCATTTAAGACCAAAACGATCTCATGCAGGATAAGAATGGCTGAATGACTTTTATTCTCTCTGTCTCTCTTTAGAGAGAGAGAGAGAGACAATGAAATTCATACAAAAAACGGGCTTGAAAAAACATATTTTTTTTTAATTTTGAGTCTTACATACAACTTGCTCGAAGCTAGAAATAAGCTTCAAAATCAAGCCTGATCCTAAAAGTATTATAATTTTTAAAATCCCGAGATTTTTTTTGGTTCAATTATGGAATTTTAATTCGTACATTCATCCAAAATGGCAGGAAAAATATATTTTGTGAAAACAAAGCAATAATTTTTTTTTAAATTTGAAGAATAACCATTTAAAATCTGATTCGTTCCACTATTTTTTTTAAATGTCAAAACAGCTACCATCAGAAGCACCATCCGCTTATCTGAGGTATAACAATGAACATCATTTTTACAATAACCTTAACATTGACATTTGAATATAAACTTAAATTCCTGCAAAACATAATAAATAATAGGCGTTTTCATCATTCAGTTTAAATAGCTGAAATAGATTAAATTAAATTTGACAGTTGTTTTGTATCTATAGACATATGTATAAATTTTTTAATTTCATTCAATCCGATAAATTCAATTTAAACTTTTTTTTTCCGGTTTAAAATTAAATCGCTGAAATAGAATGTCAGATTAAATTTTGGCATTGTAAACAAATCCTAAAGAAAATAAGTGTTTTCAATTTTTGCAGCTCTTATTCTATGAAAAATTAGTGAAAAATGTAAACAAATATTTAATATTATTGCGAAAACCAACCAATACTTCAAAACCGGTGGAAAAATAGTGAAATAACTTGTTATTTAAAATGAAATATTAAAATTCTATTTAATTCAATCTGTTTTGTTAAGCAGGGTGTTCATTGATTGCCCATTTAAACGCTTTTAATTCTAACTATCTAAACTGAATAATTTTAATAATGAGAACCCTAAATATCTTTCATATTATTACACTTCGAATTAATAATCGATCAAAAAACTATAAATTAAATTTCGAATCAAAGTTGAAACAATATTGATCGTGAAACAACTTGTACAAAAGCATAAGAAGTTACCAATAACTGACCTTGGCAAACCCAATTAAAAGAGTTAAAAAAATGAATTCACTTGATTCAATATTTGATTGACCCTAACATTCAATTAATTCAATAATTATGATTTTTTTCTCTCCAATTTGTATCAAAAGTATGCTCAAAATTTATCTCTTGCTACTTTATTTTTTTTAACTGCTATAAAAATATACGTGATCAAGAAATTCAGTGAACTAATGAACAAGAAACATTCTAACTCCATTTTAAGATAATCAGACGTTTATGATTTATATCATAATTATTTTTAGCATGAAATGTTTTAGCGCATTTTTAAAAAATGCCGGCATTGTGGACGGTTGTATCCGTCCGTCTGTCTGTTTTTGTCAATGCCAAAATGGCCGACTACCTCAAAATAACGGATTAATCAAATATGGCTGACTAACCCCCTTGGTGGAAAACGATATTTTCGCCTTAATAACGATAAACTCAAATTTGAAGATTTCTTTTCAGTCACTGTCAAATTTTTGATGAAATTAGCGATTTTTTTACATAGAAATGCGCTCGTGTATATAGTTCACGATCACGACTTAATTTTTTTTTTTAATTTAACCGGAGTAACATGTGTATTTTTTTAAAATTTACTGTAATATTTATAATTATAATAAAAAAAACACACAAAAATTCATGCAAGGTCGTTCAAATAACTCTTTTAACAGAAAATTTTTCTAATTTCAATTCCGATTATGCAAGATCAATGTATCTGGGTTAAAGTTATTGACATATCATAGAATTTTATGTATGCTCACGTACATTTATTAATTTAAACAAAAAATATATGAATAAAAAGTATATCATTCATTTGAGTTGAGATCAGCCAGCAGAATTAAATGATTATAATTGATTGCTTTGAAACAGTCAAATATTAAAAATGTATATCAATAATTGTAATCATAACAAAAAAATATACGATATTTACCTTTAAATGTGTATATTAATTTTATTAAGATCATTGTCAAACACTCAGTCACATTTATGTTATTTTTATATGTCAAATCGAGTATTGTTTCGTATTTCCTATAAGATACGATTTTATTAGTATTTCTTAATAAAAATCACATAAATGGCTAATTCTTGTTAAAATTAAAACACTCAATCATATTCGTAACTCCTGAGCCTGAGGGGAATTAAACCATATTGAAATTTTCAAAAATTGCATGTTTAACGACTTTTTTTTAATTTTTAAATATTTTCTTGCTTATTCAAGGAACATGTAACAATTCATATTGAAATACTTTTTTTTCACAAGTTGTCTCAAATATACAATGAAACAATTATTTACCATATAGAATTCATGTGTGGTTAACAATTTTTGTTTTTTTTTCATTTCATTCAATATCAATGTTAATTGATCACAAAAATGATATATAAATACTTTTCATGTTTAATGTTTAATGAGAATTACAAGTAACTTGTTGAATTTAGCTCATATTTTATTAATATTACAAAAGTTTAACTTTTTTTTAAGGTGGTGACTCGATTAGCAATTTGTTGTGGTTTGGACATGTGTGCATTAAAATATGTTTTTAATAAGATTAATGAGAGTTATGCGTATCATGAAATGACTAAACGTTTTTAGATTACATTTTAATTAAATTATATAAAAATTAACAAACAATAATTAGGCTTTACAAAGTAATTTAGTTTAATAACAAGAATTGAACTTTATTTTAATTAAATAGAATTTTCTGTCAATTTTAAATAATTTTTTATTTAATTTTTTGTATGACAATTTAATTTGAGATCGAAATTTTAATTAGCATGGAATAATACCACTGTAAGTCGAAAACGTTGAAAAAATAGGGCTTTTTTCACTGTAAATCCGCTCATGGAAAAGGAGTTCAAAATTTATTTGAATATCAAATTATATATTTTTTTTATTGTGTATTATTAAAATTTCATCATTTAGTACATTTTACAATTAAAATAAAATTATATTTCATCTTGATAAGCAAATCGCCGTACTTTGCTTTTCACGCTGCCCATCATTTGTTGCACAGTGGTATCGGTGACCTTTCCAGAGGCTTTTTTTTCAGTATCTCTCAAAACTTTCTTTGTTTTTGGCAAATTTTTTCGTTTTCCGGAGTATTCCTTACACAATTCCCCAATATTTTTCAATGGGTCTTAACTGGGAGCAGCTTGGCGTGTTTGAATCCTTAGGAATGAATTTGACGGCATTCTCTGCATACCATTGCAGAGTAGCACTAGAATAATGATATGCAGCCAAATCAGGCCAGAATGACGGAGATTTGCTGTGACTTTCTAAAAACAGCAAACACTTTTTGATGTTAATTTCGGAGTTGATTGACCCTGTAGTTACGAATGTTTTGCTTTTACGACCACAGCAACAGATGGCTTGCCATATAAGGATTTTTTTTGGCAAATTTGGACAAGCATTTTTTGCGAAAACATTCCGCAGCACCATAACGCTTGGATCCAATATAATATTCTCGACCGGGCATTTGTTGAAAATCTGCCAAAATATAACTTTCATCGTCCATGACGAGACACCCCGCATTCTTTGTTAAAAACTGGTCGTAGAGCTTACGAGCTCGTGATTTTACCCTATGACGACCTTTTTCATCGCGACGGGGATGTTTCTCTACAGTTTTTCTTTGCCCAGAACACAAAGGTAACATTTGTTTCAAATTTTTTAGCCACGGAACGCAAGGAGTAGTAAAAAATGAATGATTGACGAAAATTTTTAGGGAAGAGTTCAACCAGTAAAATTTCGAGAAAATTATTTAATATAGCAGCCCAAATGATATCCCAAAAAACGTTCCTGCGTTTAAAAATTAATCTGGTACCGTAAATAAAATTTGCTATTAATGCTTTCAATTGAAACAACGATCAAAGTTCCGGGTAAATAATTGAATAAACTACAATTGTTTTTTTTAACGTTGTTATATTTAGATTTCTGTACAAGATTTTTAAATGACCGTTTCTTAGTTCCTTGTTCTCAACTTCTTATGAATGGTTCTTATTGTCAAAGTTTTCATTATATAAAAAAAAATAAATAAATCAATCATTTATTTTTAGTCAGATGACATAATTTTCCATTCAACCCTCATCCTGTCCTAAATTGAATGCTGAAAATTCAGTTTTTAGGGGTTTTAAAATTCTAAAATATCGGTTACCTTAAATTCTCTGTATGAAACATCTTCAAGTGCCAGTTTCTTGTAGCATTCAACCACAAGACAAATAAAAAAATTAACGGCCAAAAATTTATTTTTCTAAGCTCTAGGGACTAAAAAGTTCTGAAAAGGATGAAGGTTAAACAGCATTCGTAAATCAGATTTTAATTCATTACCAGTAATATTTAGTTTAACATTGATATAAATTTACAGCAACTACATTCAACAGGCGAATTCATTCATTCAATTTAATGTATATTTTACAGTTAAAATGATCACGTCGAAATGAAACCGAAAGTATTTTTTCGCATTTTACAGGAGCACAACATACAACACTTGTTTATTTTATATTACATTTTTTTTTTCATTATCCGACACATTCATTCATGTTTTAAATGAACTTTTCATAAATGTAAGTTAACAAAAGAGCTTAACTCTCAATTTAAACCTATGCTTTTTTGTTAAAACGTTTTTCATACGTATCCAAACTGTGCGTGTTCGGTCTCTGGGTCGATCGTGTATTAAGTTTCGTGTTATTATTATTGTAACTTTGAAATATTTTTTTTGTAACGTTCATTACAATAAAAGTGAGTTACAGCACACAATATACATGGAAGGAGGGAGCACTCATTGTTAAATAATTTTTATGTTTTACTTTGAATGTAAAATTTAATGTAATAAAATTAAATAAAATAATAACGTCATACATTGAATTGAAGTTTTCGCTGATTTTTCTCTTGTTTTAAAAATAATACGAAAAATAAAAGGGGCAGTTTTGTGTATGTGTGGTAGACACAGATTTTTGTATAAAACAGCCATAAATTTAGCGGCGCGTATTAGTTTGGCTTAGTATATTGAACTACGAAGGAGTCTCAAGTTATATGGCACCTTTTTGTAGTTGTCGGATTTTTTTTTTGAATTTTTTTCTTGAAACGTGTTAAATTCACGTGGAATTAAATTTCAATATAAATAAAAAGCGACAATAAATTTAATAAATTGTAATTTAAAAGAATGACTTTAATGAATTTATGATAGATTTTAAAAGTATTAAATAAAAAAATTATAATAAAAGTGCAAGAAAATAATCCTCATTAAGTGACGGAAACGTTACAATAATAAAATAAAATAAAATTATTATAAAAAAATAATAACATTAATCAACACCTGGATTTAATATAAAAATAATAATAATAATATTTAAAATAATATTAACAAAAAAAAACAGAGGAAACGGAATTATCAATAAATAATAAAAAAAAAAGTAAGTGCAATCAAATATAATTTAAAATATAACACACTTTAATTTAATAATAAACTGCATCGTTTAAAATTAATTTAATTTTATTTTTTCAAAAATATTTACATTAAAAAAAATTATAATAATTCATAAGAAAGTGTATCAATTTCATTCATAATTGTGCGAATATTTTTATTTCAATTTTTTTTTTTTATTTTTACTTTGAATGTTTGTCTGAATTTGTTTTCTTTACTCACTTACATTAAATTACAGTTTTATTACAAATCAACAATAAATCATTCAAAAAACATGCAAAAGTGCAATATGGACAATTAAAAATGCATTTTTGTTGTTATTTTTTTTCTGTCTTGAGTGTAATTGCAAATTTACTAATGAGCAAAGGTGTTCAATCGACAGTAATTAGAGCAATAACGTGCAGTTTTGAACTAAAACGAGTAACGACACCGCGAATTAGGTAATTACAAGTTAAATAAAAATATACAGAGACAAATGAAATTAAAATAAATGAAAGAATAGAAGTGATTTAGTGAAAAAAAATTTATTTGAATTAAAAAAAAAGTTTTTGATTGATTTTGAGGCAAAGGTTAAGGAATTGTTTTGCTTTTAAAGGAAATTTGATTAGAATGAGTGATTTTCATCGTCTTCCTCAATTTTTTTTTTATTGAAAGAATTAATTTCTTTCATGAAAATATTGCAATTTTTGCCTTAAATTTTAATGAATTGTCTTATAATTAAAAAGAAAATTGTCATTTAACTAATGATATTTGATCCATTCTTTTATTTTGCTTGTGAAGTTAGAAATATTTTGAAGAGTAAGACTGAGTTTTTTTTTGTTTTATCTCTCTTAAAGGAACTAAAGTCAAAATAAAGATATGTTCAAGTTTCGCGGAGAAAATTGAGTACTTCAAAAAAATTTGGTTTGGTTTTCTTTAAAATTAGTTGTTTTCCCTTGCGATCACAGTTAATTTGCTTGAAGGATATCAAGTCAGGTCTATTTTCGTCATATTAAAATTCTATCAAAAACCAGGCGTCTCCTCTGTCGATGATTCCTATCCAAGTATATTGTTGAACATGCATTTAAATTCAATTAACGTTGTTAAAGGTATATCCATTAACAATAACATCCTCTTGATTCTGCAAGATAACCAAATAATTAACATCCTAAACCAGTCCGTCCTGAAGGGTTTGTTCAGGAATAATCACATCTCTGAGTCAGGTACGATACGGGATAAAGCAGTAATAATGCCTAGTCACCCATTTATTCTGTCAATATTCTACCAAAATGTTCATGGCTTAAATACTAAGGTTTGTGAAGCGAGGACATTTATCAATATAAACAACTATGACATTATTGGTTTTACCAAGACGTGGCTGAGTGATGGAGTTATAAGCTCTGAAATTTTTAACTTTACGTACCATGTCTTCTGACACGATCGACCAACTCGTGCTTGAGGCTTCTTAGTTGCTATCAAAACATTATACAGATCCGATAGGCTTTATTGAACTTTTTTGATTATATTGGACGACAATTGAGGGCAATCATTGAGAATATGCCTCATTGTTTGTTGTTCTTCACCACACACACAATATAAAATAATGTAAAATCACTTATTAGTAGGTATTAATCGAAAAATAAAAATTTCTAATTACATTTGTAATTTTCCCAACGTCTCTGCGTTGATCCCATTGATAAACTTTGTAATATTTTACGACTGGTTTGAATTTACTTGAATTAAAAGTGAAATTTGTTGTTTGTGTTAGTATCATTATACCCTCCTTAATATGCATTTTTGGGACTAAAAAGTTTTTTTTTTTCTAATTAAAATTGATTATCATTCTGGCCCGATAAGGATGCAACTGCTCTCGAACGACAATATGAAATTTAAGATCAAATACACAATAAGGAATAGGTCCGAAGTGGACGCCATTTCATAACTAAGGTCCACTCTAAGACTAAAGCAAAAGCTTTGACGCTTACTATAAAAACTTTAGTGGGCTTGAATGAGCAATAAAACCCTTTGAGTAGAGCCACAGCAGAGCCTTGGAAGCCCAATGCAACAGTGTATTAAAATTTTCCCTTCCAACCTAAAACAATTAAAATGCACTTTTCCATTATTTCAGAATTACTTTTAGCATATGTTAACAGTTATTAATATAACATTTAAATCAACATACTTTATCAAAATAAACAAGAAATCTAACACATGCTCAAAATACATAAATAAAATATATCGCGTCAAATTTCAAGCTAATCGAACACTTTACTTCAAAATATACGTTGGAAAAATTAATTACCAAATGCATTTATATCCGCTGCAATCTAAACAGACATAAAATTCCAATTTCAAGTAAGATAAAGACAAATCGCATAGGCAAAGACATTGACTTTAATAGCATAATAAACATTATCAAATCCACCTTTAACAAGTTAAACCTCATTTATCAATTTTTTGCAGGTAAATATGTTGGAAATTGAATTGAAATTTATTTTATGCACGCAAATCGTCTGGTCTGATTTAGACTTGTAAAATGAAATAATAATAATAATATTATTACAATTATATCATGATTTCTCAAAACAGCATTTTATTTTTCTTATAAAATTGATTCTGTGTGTATATAAAAAAAAAAGTACATTAAACAGATGATTGAATTATTACAAGTTCACATGAGTTAGGCGTGTTTTTCTCGTTTCTGAATGGGAAATTAAAAAAAAAAGTAACTGTAATAAATTTTAATGAGCATGTGATGAGCTGCTGATGAAATAATAGTTGAATAATAATTTAATTGATTATCAGATTGTTGACTTTACTTCTAGAGAAGGAAAAAAAATTAAATTTAAAATAAAAGTGAAATTATGAATATGAAATCATATCATTTTAATTTCAATGCATATGAAATTGAAAGTTGCATTTTTTTTATTGATCTGATTGAACTGCGTAATTAGTTCAAAATTGACTTATTCGGGACAGTTGATCAAGGTCACTTTCAATTTTTAAATCTTTTTTTAAATGAAACCAAAAAATTTTAATGTCATATAAAAATCTGGCACACGCATTCCATTTTTTTTATTTATAAAAGGTGCGTAGCATTAAAAAAAACCCGAATTATAATCAAAACACCAATAAACCACAAAAAAAACCTTAAGGACATTAAATTCATATTTAATCTGATATTAAAGCAATACAAAAAAAAACATGACTCATTATCCCTTTCAATGAAATATTGACCAATTAAAGGCATTTTTTATAACAGAAATAACCACAAAAAGACAATTTTGACCTCAACATGCGATTTAAAATGTAATATAATAATAATTATAATGTTAAATAATTATAATAAGAGATAGTTGTTGTTGTTGTTGTATAGATTTTATTGTTATTGATAAAAAAATATATTAAATTATTGTAAATACCAAAATGGGCGATATAATTCATTATTTACGCTATGAGTGAATGGTTAATACACTCAATACATGTCAAAGGTTCAACGTGCATGTCTTTCAAAATATTGCCTTTTTAATTACTGTTAAATACTGTTAAATACATTTAAATTCAGTTTCATGTTAATACATTTTTTTAAAGAAGCATGGATAAATGTGACTCAATTTAATTAATGGTTTGAATTTGATCTACTCAATTATGGATATTCAGAGTATTTAATTTCATGTTAAAAAGGAAAGAGATTGTTGGATTTGCTTTTAAAGGACTTTTATTTGTATTATTTTTTTTGTTTATCATCAATTTACTTTATTTTCATGCGATAGTTGAAATTCCCTATATTTACTTGACAGCGTTTTGATTGTCTTAATTGGGGTGTTTCTTTGCAATATTTTTGAAACTGGTCTCGTATCCATTGTTTATTTCTCGACCTGACATATGGACATTCCACATTTAATATCTTCTGTTCTATGAGCTTTAAAATATTCTTTCCTAGCTAATTCATCTACTCTTTCGTTTCCTTCTATCCCACAGTGACCTGGAACCCAAATGATTCTTAAATTATTTTTATCACCTAGGGGTTATTAAGTGCTATGAGACTTCTCCATGTTTAACGAGATTTTATTTTTGATTGATAAGCCTCGAGAGAAGAATTGCTGTCTGACGCTATTACTATGTTTCTGTTTGTGTATTCTTTAGAAAGCATATATTCACAGCATACTTTGATGGCTTGCATTTCAGCTTGTAAAACAGTTGCGGAATGTTCAATGCTGTCGTAAATTGACAAATTTGTACCTCTCTCGTAAATACCATAACCAGTGCCCCACTTTTAGATCCATGAATCTTGCTTCCTAGATATCATTTTGAAAAACGTTTTCTTCTTTCCAATCTACCTCAGAAGGGAATAAAACATCAGAATTATGTGAAAAGACAAACTTCGTATTCATAGCCAGCCGCAATAATGCTGTTCATTAGGTCTGCAATTAATTCACTTTAAATTTAGTGTTTTGCCCCTGTTAATAACAGGGTGACCAATTTAGCTCTTTCGGAGCGAGATCTGGCTCTTTTTTGAATTTTTGGCTCCCAACAAGGTTAAAAGCCCCTTGGAGCTTTTTTAGCATTTTAATTACATAATTTTGGCTCTTTTAGCTCTTCGCCTAAAATTTTTTGTTCAATAAAATTGTGACTTTTAATTACATAAAATTTCCTGGATCGAAACTGCTTCAATGACGAAATTTGAGCATAAGTGTACAAATATCAAGATGCAGCAGGAAACAATTCGTTTGGCGATCTGGCGACATTTGTCTTTGATCTTTTATCACTTCCGCACTCCAACGTAGATGTTCAACAAATATTTAGTCAAATGAATATGATCAAAAAATCGTTTAATTAACCGAATGTCAATTAAAACACTCAAGGCAATTTTGTCATTAGATATGGTTTGAAGATGTGTCAGGTTTGTTGTAATGATTACAAACTGACTGAATATTTTCTGAAACAAATTGGATCAAATGAGTCATATGTGTCAAAGGAAACTGGAGAAGATGAATTACAATTGGATGTAAATATTTTACCTTTTTTAACGTAAATTATTAACTCCCAAAAGTTTAATAAAAATTTAAAGCTTGAATTAATATGAAAAAAAAATATTTTTATTTGAACATTTTTTAGCTCTCATTTAGCTCTTTTTTGAGGAAAATTTAGCTCTATACAAAAATGAGAGTTGGTCACCCTGCCTGTTACAAATTCTACTCCTTCAAAAAAAATTGATATCTTACCACCCATATTTAACATTAAACATGCCTCCCAATAATCATAATACAATCACTTACAGTCAATAAACATCATCTCAGCAAAAAAAATGCCGACAGCTATAATTTTGATGACAGCTAATTTCTTATGTACATACATGATTTTAATACTTTTAACATCTTTATACATATCAACACAATGTTAAAATTACTCACAATAATCGAAACAGCAACAAAAAGTTCAGCATCGGCAGCATCTGTCTAAAAAATAAAAAAAAAAAACAAAAACACAACATACCTTATATTAAAAGTTCCATCACCATAAAGAGGCGTAAAGATTCACACAACTGATATGATTAAAATGTTTATTTTTTTTATTAAACATTAACAAGATGTATAAATTTAACTGATTTTTTTATCTTATTTCTTTTTGTTTTCTTTTTAATTGACCCAATCATTAAAGTAACAGTTAGTTTGTAGGTGGCAGATTTAGATTTAGGTGTTTAAAATGCGTTTCGGTAATTGATTTAATTGCCTTACTCTCATTTTTATTGACTTTTATTATAAAACACACACATTTTTAACATAAACTCGTTGTAAAATTGTGATAATTGAAAGTGAAATTAAATTCTCTTATAATCTCTTTTAATTGAAATTATTATAAAATTTTGGTAATTATGGTCAACCGTATGAATGAATGTCTTACATAATATCATTAATTGGTTATCAGACATATGAGATTTTTAAATGAAATTGGATTAAACGGTCCATAAATCTCGTGTTTGTCTAGAAAAAATAAATGTTAATGATAAAAATATTTTTGAGTAACGTTTTTTTTGTAATGACCTTCATAATTTATTTATAATTTTAATTGAATAACATTTTTTTTTTAACATTCACAAGAAATGCACAAAGCAAATGGTAATAAGACGCTATTGTTCACTGAAATAAAATTTGCAACAAAAAAAGTTTCTCATGAAATGTAGGTAAAATTTTTGATGTTTTTTTTTGAGGAAATTAAATTCGAGACAAGTTTTTAAAAGTCAAATATTTTTATTAGTATTTGATTCGGAAATTACTTTCAATTGAATTTATTTATTTTCAATGTTAAACCAAAATGAGAATTTTTATCAATTTTGCTATCATACAGCCAAGGTTATGAATTGAACCACAAAAAAAAATGCTGTGAGAGAATGCAAAGTAACAACATTCTACTTGGCGTGGTTTTTATTGCCAAAAGAACAGTTTTAAAAGGTATTCATTTCACTTTCATTTTAACGTTCAATTATCTTATTTTTTTTTAATTTACGTTCCCGTTCTCATTTGATCAAGTTTTTACACCTTTTTTTGAATTGTGAAGGATAATAAATAGTGAATATTATTTGGAGTAATAAATTTTCACATAACCTTCACATGTGCCGCTTATAATAAATTACTTGAGTGCTCTCAATATTTTATTTTTTTGCGAAATTGGCAAGAAGTACGGTTAAAATTTAACTCTGTAAACGCCCTAAAAGCACTAAACAAAGGACCGTGTTGAAATTTCCTACGAATAAAACGTAATCATGAACACGAGCGCATTTCAAAGTTCATTTTTTGAAAATATCGGTATTTTGTAAAATTCAGCCCTTTTAAAATTTCCTCCATATTAACAAATTCAATCACCAGGATTTTTTTTTGTGATTGGCGACATTTTTTGTGATAGGCAAATTTTTTCGTCTTTGACGACTTTATTCGTTATTGACGACTTTATTTGTCATTGGTGACTTTTTTGTAATTGGAGACATTTTTTGTGATAGGCAACTTTGACGACTTATTTAATTATTAGCGACTTGATTGAGTGGCAACTAAAAAGAAGGGAAATTTCACGTTATGAAAGTCGTCGTCTTAAAAAATCGTAGGAATTTTTTTTAATTCATAGGAAATCTCTACACGGTCAGCACAAGACCTCGTAAGGAAATCACCAAGCACTGCCATTACTATCTTTACAAACAATTACGTTCCTTTGATTTTCATATTCATATTCAGAAGACAAACCACATAAAATCAGTGAATTCCACTGTTTACCATTTAAAATAACATAACAAAAAAAAGTACAGAATAAATTTAACTTGTGTTATGTAACTTGTAAAAATGTCGTGATCACAAACAAAAAACTTTTTATTTTTATTCAATGTTCTTGTCTTGTATATTAAATGTGCATAACATTTTGACATGCATTACATTTGATCTGAGTGCTGAACAATGCGCATAAAACATAAAAACTCTTTCATATAGATACATTTTCAATATTATTCGTGTTCATACATTTTATTTTAAATTAAATGATGTGAATTGAAAATTTTATGTTTAAATTTAATTGAAACTAAAATTCAAGTGACAACTTGTGACCATTTAACTAAAAAATTAACGTAAAAAAAAATCATCTTTGATTTATTTCCGTGAATTTTGAATTTTTTAACTTTTTTAACTTAAAATAAAAGAAAAAAACGTTATTTTTACCTTGAAACATTTAAATGTAATAAAATTTAGTTCAACAAAAATTAAAGTTCATCTCATGTTATGAATTTTAAATTCAAAATTGTTTTTTTTTGTCTCGGCATGAAATCAGCATCTCAATTGCATATATATTTTAAGTAATTTTATTTTACTTTTTATGTGAGATTTCGTGCATGTACTTTTAAATATATTTTTTTATTATTATTATTTATATGGTTCATTTTACATAACATTATGCTGCTGATTAGGTATTGTGAAAAATTTTATAATAAAATAGTAATTAAAACATGATGCAAAGTGAGAGATTAGTTTTGATCTCATTTCACACATTCTTCGAATATTTTTTCAGACAATCATTTTCAATTTATTATTGTGATTTTAATTTAAATTTAGTTATGTAATGTTTTGGTATAAAGTTAAACAAAACCCAAATATCGACAGTAATTTTACAATTAAACCTTAATTTATGTTATAATTTTAATTGTATAAATTTAGATTATTTTTCTTACCCATATTTTTATTTATTTTTATGTCTAGAGAAAATAAAATGTTATTTTTTATTTTTTACATAAAATATTTGATTTTAAATTATAAATGTTCAAGTAAAGTCAATAAAAATTAAAGTCAATAATAAAAAAAACAGACAAATTGACATCAAACCACAACATTGTCTGGTATTTATGGCTTCAATGGAACTATACATTAAATTTATCCCTTAATTTAAATTACATACAATGTTGTTAAAATGAAATATTACGATATGTAAATTTATGATGTTATTTAATAATAAATAAATTTAAAACATTATTGATCACAATGTTAATGTTGTTCGATGTGAATTTAGTGAACATAATTTTTATAATAATTTTATTTAAAATTTGATTTAAATTGAAACTTAATATCATTTTATTATCGATATTATAGTTAAGTTTTGATGTGCAGTATTAATTTTTTCTCAAATCACTTATTCTAAATCACAATAAAATTCTTACAATCAAGCCTACAAAACCGTTCCTAGTTCAGTTTGGTCAATAACTTGAATTTTTTGGTACGTACACTAAAGTCAGTTGTAGCCATCAGATTCGTTCATACGATAATTAGTTGAGTGGTTCCCGATTGAGAGAAGTTCACGGTGTCTTGTGGCATACGGATTTGAATTCAAACTTGTTTGTTCATCAAGATATGAGACGTATATGACATCAGAAAGCAATTTGCATAAGAACATGAAATCGGCAACCTTTCGACTATCACAAAAAGTGTCCATATCGAGAAGCATTTGACGGTATTCATACGAGAGAACATTTACAAAATCATTCCATGCCAGACCTCTAATAGCAAATCTGAAAAAGATTTTATTTGGTTTTTTTTAATGGCAGTGAAGGGATTCCAAGTGACACTTCCATACTTCAGAATTAATCGTAAACCCATGGAAAGGGTGTTCCCACTGGTGCCCCACTGGATTTTGGTTGAAAGTGTACAAGTGTATTGTAGAGTGATCTTGATACATATATGGATCATCGAACTTCTTAGCGTTTTTTAAACAAATCCTAGCATTCTACCATAGAACATAGATGTTCTATGCATTCTCCTAACTCTTGCAATCATTTGATCGACATGATCATGAAAATTTAGTTTTTTATCCATGATAACACCAAGATCTTTCATAGAGTCACATCTTTCAGAACGGAGCCATTTATTTTATAATTAATTCTAATCACATTCACATCGAGCTTTCGAGTATATGATATAACTTTACATTTAGGGATGTTTAAGGACGAAGACATTTCATTGCACTAGTTCATCATTCTGTCAAGATTACGTTGTAAATTTAGAGCATCAGAGACATTGTTCACTATTCTAAATAATTTCAAATCGTGAGCAAATAATAAATAAAAAATCACAGTAATTGAATATACCACAAATAGACTCTATAAATACCACAAAAAGAAAAGGACTTAAGTGACTTCCTTGTGGAACGCCGGACCATGAGTAAATGGGATCAGATATAGAATCACCTATTTTGACATTTTGTGTTCGATTTTTCAGATATAAGGAGATCCAATCGATAGTGTCTGATGGAAAACCATGTGATATCAGCTCGAGTAACAATGTTTCTATGTTGACACGATCAAAAGCCTTCTTATATTTGGGAAGTCATACCCAGACCTCAAGACTTTGAAGGTTATCGACTTAAATTGATTTTGAAAATCATGAAAATCATTTCCATGTCTTGTTGCACTTTTACGCCTTGAGCCTTCAGGCTCATCAATAAAGCTCGCCTTGTTATATTATTGGTCTCACCAAAGGAGTATTTACCAGAGGTAGCTGGAAAAACTTGGCTACCCGTGAGTTTTGGGCAATGTATGGAAATGTTTATCAAAATTTGAAAGAAATTTTTTACTTACCCGGAAACCTTCACCAAGCAAAGCTGGATACTCCCTTGTATCTTAATTTTTTTAAATATTCGAATAAAAGTTTTGAAACCATGGCTTAATTTAACAAAAGAATAGACTTCGTCAGACTTCTCTATGATATTCACGTCAAAACTAATTCAAAACTTCATTCATTTTCCATTAGACAAGTAAGAAAACGTTGAAACTGACAAGCATATCTCTGATTTGAACCTCAAAAAGGAACCGCAACATAAATTTAAATTGAAAGATTTTGTGATACATAAAATTATGTAACATAAAAATGTATTGCACTTATAAATATGATAGAAAAACACATTTTATTCTATTTTAATTACAGGTGTAGCTTAGACCACTTTTTTGATTGACATATCACATGTTGACTGAATATGTTTGATAAAAATACTTGACATTTGTTTTAATATCGCATGTAATTCGAAAATTATGATGTGAAAAATAATAACAGACTTTAATTAACTTACTTGGCATTTTTCTTTTTTTCATTGAGTCACAAAAACGAAAAATTGGGATTTACATTGAAAAAATCCGAAATATCACCAAGTTCTTAAGTAACCTCAAAATAAAATGATGAACGAAATATTTTTAATTTAAAAAAAAAACTATCATTAATCTCACTCAAATTGAATTAAACAATTTCATTCATAACTTTGATTGTTAACATAAAACAATATAAACTTTTTTTTGTGCAAAAAAATAATTTTTTAAAAGTTATAATTGTGCCAAATAGAACAATATGACTTGCATTGCATTGCATTAAAAAAATTACAGGTTCATTGAATTCCTTTGTCTGATTCTTTTTTTTTGTATCGTTACCTTAATTTAACAAAGTCCACCATGCGTGATATGATATGATTTGAATGAACTGCACACAAATATCAATGAATATTTCAAAATTTTCATCAGGTCTTTGAATTGAAATTCAATTCTTCTATTTTCTTCTTTTTTTTTATTCAAACAAAAATCTCATATGAGCAAATTAAATGCAATAAATTAAATATGAATTTAATATTTTTTTCCCATTTATTTTGCGGTATTATTTGTTTGTTTATGTTTAAGACAATGCCAGACAATTAGACAAAAAAAAATACAACTGCATATGAAAAAAAAAATGAATTACCTTGCATTGCCGTTCAAAATTGAGTTTATTTCTCAGCATTGTTTTATTTTATTATTTATGTTTGTACTTTTTATGTTACTGTCTGAGCATTAACTTTAAATTTGTTAAGCAAACAATAAAACAGTCAAAATTTGAATGATTTTTTTGTTGTATTAATATTTGAACAAATTTCAAGCATGTTATTATATTTTTTTGATTATGATTATTGTGCAAATAATTTTTTTTAATGCATTTTATAATTTGCAATATTCAACATTTAAACATGAAAATACAAGACAAGAAATGAAATTTTTGAATTGATTTACTTTTTCTTTTACATTTTATTGAATAACTGTCAACTTTTACAAAGTGTTCGTTTTCTTTTTAATGAAGAAATTAACATAATACAAAATATTTAGCATGAAAGTGATCATTTGATTAAAAATGTTGCTGGTCAAATTCAAACAAGGAAGCTGTTGAAATTATTATTGATTGAGTTTTTCTTTAGTTTTTGAGAGACAGGTCATTCAAATTCAACTTATATCATTATGTGGGTTTCTCACTTTATGTAACATTCAAATCTTTTGTATTACATGCAATCACTTGTTCTCACTTATGCATTTCAAATTCAATTTCAATCATTATTATTTGTCTTTTGCTTGTAATTTAATTGAATGTGAGTCAGATGAAAATAAATTTAATTTTTATATAAAAATAGCTCGTTAAAGTGTGAAATTGAAGCACGTTGATGTAAAATTATTTGAATTTTTTTTTTATTTCAATCTTCTTTTTCTCGCTTGTGATATAAATTTAGTTTGAAATCAACCGCTAAGAGTTTGTGCTTTCAGCTGAAAATTTTCTCCTTTAAATTTCACATTTGTTGCCCTGATTTTTTTATGATCAAAATAATTTTTGATTGAGTGTATTCATTAATAAACTTGGTATTATTAATTTTAAATCAAAAAATCATCGGAAGCTTAACTAATGGCATGATTACCCATATTGAACCCACGCAAAGTAATGCCGGTATTACTTTCATTGTTATTACATAAAAAATGTTTTTAATCAACAAATGAAAGTGGAATCATCGATTGGTGGACAAAAGTGCATTTCATTGTGAATTATTTGGGTCTTCTTTGAAAACTTTCTCTCTCACAGTCTTATTCCCTTTTCTTCCTCACACATTCATTCGTAAGGTCTTATTTTATGTCCTAGAGTGTCTTAAAACCATTTTCTATGATCATTTTATTTTACAAAACTTTATTTTTTTTATAATTATCATACCCTGATACAAAAGTTCTTTTTGATCTTTGACCCTATTTTTAGCGCATTTCTTAAAAATGTCAGAATAGTGGTATTCAGTAAAAAAATTTCGCCAATCATTATAAAATGTCACAAATCATCAAAAAATGTCGCCAGTCATTAAAAAATATCACCTGACCAAAAAGGCCGAAAAAAAAGGATTAAACCTTAAGAAAAGGGAAATTTTAAGGGAAATTTGTATAAGGCATCGCGTTACAAATTTATAGAAGCTTTTTTTAATTGGCAGGAAATTTCAACATGCGTATGAAACTCTCGTATACTGTAAGTTGTTAAGCTGGCTTCGACCGAGGTTCTTACCAGGAATTTTCGGAGTTAAATGTTAGTGCGTTTCTGACAATTTAGAAGAGAAAATGCGAGGTTCAGCACTGTCAGTCGGTTTACCAGGCGTTTTTACGAACAGTGTAGAAAATAAATTTCAGTTCCTTGAAATTCAATTGCACTGTTATTCAAACAACAGACAAACAAACTTTCAATGTGATCCTAATATAGCAATTTTACTAGTAAAGCATTAATCACAATTCAAAAAAATAGCACAACTCTTCATGACCTATTATTGAAAGTGAATGTTTTTAAAAAATATGACTTAAATATTAAATAACATAACAAATGAAATATAATCGTGATATAACAAGGAACAATTGTTATATTTTTATTTGAATTTCATTAAAGGAGCAAAATGCCACACCTCTTTTGTGACATATCACGATTAAGGTTCCCACTCACTTGTCACTTAACTGATTCTATCCTGGTACTGAAAATAAAAAAAAATAAAATATTTATTCTATATCTATTATGTAATTTAAGTATCCCAGCTGTGACTATGAAACAAAACAACTGATAAATCAAACAAACACCAAAAAAACACAAATATTTTAAAGTTTGCTTTTAATTCAAATTCAATTATATTAGTGTTGATTATTCATTGCATGCATTGTAAATCGTTTTGAAGAACTAACTTTTGTTACATTAATCATGATTTTTAAACACGATTTCAGTTTATTCTTAAAGTTTAAAGGATAAATTTTGAAACAATTTGAACCATGATGACAATTATACAGTTAATTTTATGATTTTTAAAAATTGATTAAACATTTAAATTGAAATTGAAATAAATGACATGAAAGGTCTTTTGGGCTCGATTAACTTTTATAATGTAATATTTTGTTAAATATTAATGTATCGTTTTTTCCGTTATTTTTGTTATCGAGAAGGGTAAAAGATATCAATTTTAAAACAAAAAATTTATTTGATTTTAAAATTACGCATGAAATTAGCGATAAAATTTTTTGATCATTGATTTTTTTCCTAAATATTTAAACTTGAATTTATAAAAAAAATTATTATCATGGCTGGAAAATCGACTGTCATTATCATTGCAAAGGTTTGATCGTTTATCATTAGTATGAAATTTTGATTAAATAATTGATCATGGTCTTCGATTCGGCGAAAAATTTAATTATCTTAAAAAAGTGCAAGGTTTTCTGTTTTTTTGTTGATACTACAACTATACAACTCTGAGCTTAGTACGATTCAATCTGATCAGTTGTCTAGATAAACCGGAATCAGATTCCTTGATAAAGATGTGAGTCTGCCTAACAGTATTCACCTGATTGAACTACCATTACCGCAAAATGCCAAGACTCTCTAGCCTTCCTGTAAGAATTCATGCAGGTTAAAGAAAAAGGCAAGACTGGTTCTGGTGAATAACTGATGGCAGAAATACCATTTCTAGCAAGTATATTAGCTTGTTCGTTAACATGCACATTACTGTGACCTGGAACCAAAACAAGAGTTACTTCGTTATAACGAGACAGATCTTGAAGTACAGTTAAGCTCTCAAGAACTAATCATGAATTAATCTGTAGAGATGTCAAAGCTTTGATGACCTCAGCCTGAAAAATGGTCGCAAATGAGCTAGGTATACAACCACGAAAAAGCCAAAGTCCTCGGAAAAGAAACCCTTCGGGCTTTGGAATTAAGCTTCAGGGCTCAAAAATGATCAAAGATCGTTCAATTCTTTTCAAAATTCTATACTGCTCTAATAATAAGGCGCGTAGAGATTTTGGCTATGTCAAATTTACCTCAAAATATCTTACTTTCCCACACAAAAAATTACAAAGATTAGTTCTTTCACTTCAAATTGAACAGAAAAAGATCTTTCCATTTCCCTACTTTCATGTTACATGATTATTTTGTTTCAAAAGCTCTTAATCCTATTTTATTATTATTATTATTTATCATTATCTGTCCACTTTACTTACATTACATAAATTCACTTATGTTATGTTGTAATAATTGTAATAAAAATAAAAATTAAAACAATCATAAAAGTGAAATTAATCAACAAAAGCACTGACATAAACGAAAGTCAATCAAATTTAATTTAATTAATGCACCCTTTTTAGTTTGATTTCTCATTTAAATCGAATTACATTAAAAAGCCCTTTATAAAAAATGACACATGCCACAGAGGTGTGAAATTATTATTGTAATTGTATTAAAATATGTGTAAAATGTTTTCAATTTATCAAAGAAAAGTGATTAATCATATTCCATGACGAGCACACATTAAAGGAGTTATAAAGCATGTCATATTTAAGCGCCTCTTAACTTAAATTACATTTTTTCTTTTATTTTATTTTTTAAATTCACTTTACATATTACATTTAAAGTAAAAAAAAAATTAACTTTGATATGATAAATGATTTGCAGTTTCACGCCTTGTCATAACTTTATAAATATTTGCAGAAGATGCCCTTTAGGGTGTTACTTTAATCATGTTTATTCATTTATTTTATTATTTTTTAATGTTATCGTTATTCAATGTAAAAAAAATAAATTTTATTTAATTTAAAAAGGGAATTTAATTCAAATCGTTATTATTTAATATCTTATTCAATGGCTTAGAGAGGAAATAAAAAAGTGCACCTTTAAATCGATGAAAGTAAAAATATAAATTTTTAATAAAATTATTCAAATAGAACACATAAATTCTCACGTTAATTCCGTTTCAATCATTCATTCATCAAACCTTAATTGAACTGTCTGTTAAATTTTAATTTCATATAATGAGACATTTTAAAGCATAATGTGAACAGACAATGATTAAATTTTAATTGTTTATAGTTATGAATGCAAAATCCATTGACCAGACCAATTAATTATATCTTTGCAACATTGTTTCAAGAAAATAAATCACTTGCATCATGATTTAATTTAAAGTTAGGCCGCGACAAATGAAAATCGAAAGTTTTGTCCTAATCCAATAACATGTTAGATGGGGGGGGCAAAAAAAAAAAAAGTTCTTCTTGCAGATTATGTTTTTAAGGCAATTTCTTTCAAATAATACCAATAACAGACGTATAATTGCTTACATTTTTAATTAATTGCCTTTTGAGAATGTTTTTTGTAAGGTTTACAAAGGTCACACTCAGAAATTCATAAAACCTATTTAAAAAAATTTGACCGTTAAAAATTTTGGATTTTAAAATTTTGCAAAAGGAATTTCAATTGGATTTTTTTGGTTTATTTAGTTTTTTTTCAGGCTTATTCACCACAATAACGTAATAATTACTTAAAAATTGTTGAAATTTTCTAAAAAACATGAATTTTCAATTGAAAATCCTGTTCAAAAAAAATTTTTTTTTTTTATGCCCCACGTCTTTTTCGACTTTTCAAAAGGGGCATCGGACAAAACTTTTGAAATTCATTTGTCGCGGCCTAAAACATTGCTATAAAGAAAAAAAGAAATACTACCTCTTATTTAAAAGCACTCATTCTTTGACTGACACTTAATAAAGTTTGCGGGAATAACACAAAATACCGATGACGATGATCTGACGCTACAGCAACACTTCCCATGTGCAAAATTTCTCCTAATGAGCTCAGTTTTTGTCCTAATTGTTTTTGACGTCTTGTTGCAATGCAAGTGGCTGCTAAATCTTTATAAACTGCAATGCTCCGTTGAGTGTCACCACGATCAGGATTGTTAAGTTCCATGTGACGTTCAAGTTCTTTTAATATAGCAGAGTACTTATCTAATCGCCAAAATGGCTTTGAAAGACCATTTGTAAGAACAAGTATCCCAGTTTTTGCAGCTCATTTACTTTTCATATAATTGTTAAGAGCTTGCCTAGAATAAAGATTAAATGACGACAATGGCACGTAGATGAGAAGCACAATATGTTTGATGGACAGATTTTAAAATTGGCGCTTTTGATAAAGAGATTTTACCAACTCGTTCATTGCAGTCTTCTAAGCATTGATACAAATCTTCGTGAGCTTCAACTACTTCGATAAAATTGCACATTAATTGAGCATATTCATTCTTTGTCAAAATTTAATTTGACGGTTCTAAAAAACGGTTTTCTCAGCTCGGCTGCATATGCCTTTTCACTTTCGAGTAAATCAGTAAATCAACCACAGAACGAAATTGTGCAATCTTTTCAGGTGGACGGATTGAATCAATTGCATTAGTGGATGATCCTCATTTCTATTCTAAGTCATTTCACATATTTTTTCAATTATTTAACACTTAAAATTAATAAAACAAAACCTTTTAAATCTTACAAATTTATTTTTGTTATTGTTTAAAGCAAATGTCATTAGGATTTTATGTCATCGTCAATGACCTTATTAAATGTGTACTGGGGGTAGGTTGAGGCAAAATTTTTAAAATTCACAATAACTCACCAAATGATTGATTTGGTTGCGATGTTTTTTTGCTGAATAAGATTTTTGAAAAAACCGTTTAAAAATTATAAATAATAAAGTGTATGAAAAATATTGAATGAAATATTTTTTCATTCACTTTAATTATTTAAAATTTATAAACGGCTTTTGAAAGCCATTTACAAATTTTATACAAAAATATATTTTTTATTTAATTTTTTTTTTAACATAAAAATACACTTAAAATTAAAAAAAATTAAAAGATGTTATCCGTTGAATCTTGGGAAGTCACCAATGTTTGGAAATATAAAAACCATTCACATTCCTTCAAATGCCATCAATTTTATTACCCATAATATGATTTTCTGCATGATCACCCATTTGAGAATGTTTAATTTCACTTCTAATCGATGCAGCTTCATGAACACTATTTGGATCAAGTTCATGTTTTCGATGCATTTGATTTGGATTATCTTGTTCTTTTAAATGATCTGGCAAAACGATCAATGGTACCTATTAAATTAAAAAAAATAAAAGATAAATTAAGTTTATTGAAATTCAAAGTAAAAATTTACCGAATTCTGTAAAATTGGATCGTCCAAACTCGCTCCACCTTTGTTTGAAGGTTTTTGTTGGTGATGTCATGGAGGGTTCCTAAAAAAATTGATTGCGATTACGAAAACTCGGAAAAGGGTTACTTTTAGTTTCCTCAAGCTTATGTTTTTCTCCGTGTAAATCAGCTGTCAGCACCCTCAAGTCTCTGTTTCTTCTTTTCGTTTAGACCTGTCAGGATTTCAGGCTCTTTGAGCTTATAGAAATTGCATACTTTTAGGTGTTTTTTTTTCAGCGAAAAGTATGCAATACAGTATTCATGTTTTGATGGTATTAGAGTGTCAAGTTATGTTACTCGAGTGCCAAGTTATGTTACTCGAGTGCCAAGTAATGTAACTTGAGTGGATGATCTAAGGAAAAAGCAAATGAGGATTCCAAAATGAACCCCTAGACACTGACTTTGAATCTACCAGAGCCAGATCACGTAGACCGTTATTTTCTGTAAGCTGTATGTGTGTAAGATGGATTGGTCGACCGAGAAAATGCATGAAACAAAATTCACTGTAAGTGCAAAGCCTAAATGGCCTCCTAGAGGCCTTCATCAGATTAGGACAAAGTCGTATTCTCATCACAATCGATGTCTGGACTCGTGGTATCACCAATGCAACAAGGCTCACTGATAAGTAACCACAATTTACCGAATAATCATGAGCTCTACATTCATTGAACTGGTCAATCAGGTCGTTTCAAACGTAAAGGACTGGCAATTAACTAGGGATAAGGGTCAAATTAGCTAGAGACAAGGGTCAAATTAACAACAGAATCCATTTTCTTACTCCATTTCTCACTCCATTTTATTTTAATTAATCTGTAACGGAAATTCCAAATTTGGTCTTCAATAGAATCATTTTAATTTTAGCCTTAGCTTCCTCTTTTTGTTCACCGTCTGGGATACTTTGTAGCAGCAATTTCATTTCATCGAGAAAGTCTTTTTCCGGGTCCAAGGATTTATTTTCTTGAAATTAAAACAATTAAACATAGTAGAAAGTGAGGAAAAAAAACTTACCCTTTACATATTGGACAAAATAATTAAGGCCCTCTGTTTTTGAGAAGGTCTGTGTTTGACGCACTAACCGGTTAACGTATATTTTGTTCCGCGCCCATTTGAGTTTTAGGAAGCACAAAGCAAATTGAGGAAATTTCTTATGAATTTGGTTCCAGCTTTCCTCGTACCTGTCACGATTTTCTTTTGCCTTCTGTTTAAATAAAAAATAACGGTTAAAAATGGAGAGCCACATTTTAGACCCTGAGACTTACGTTATTGGTGCCATCGTATAAATGTTTATACTTTTTTATTTCTTCCACAAATCGGGTATTTGTTTCTTCCGACCAAACTTCTGCCATTTTAATGTCGAGAACTCACGTCTCCCTGAAAAGTCCCAATGTGTATAATTTCCTGTTTCCACTTCAAAGCACTTTATATCCGGTGACTTTTATCAATATTGCCTCTACCTCATTTTAATGACTTTCACACTCAAGATCCACTTATTTTGACCTCTTCCATTTATTTTTTTTCCTCTCTTTAATTGTTTTTGAATAAAAAAATTACCGAAATCAATTTTCACCTCTACCTCATGCTCTCTTGCTCACTGGGTACTTTTCCTAAATGTCCTAGTGGAAAATGTCAATTCGGCATTCAACGAAGAGACCCCAAGCAAATCAGACGTACTGAAGAAGCAAAAAGTGTTTTTTGAATTAAAACTAGGCTTAAAGGCTCAAAAAAAATCTTAAAAAATCCGGAAAAATCAGAAAAGCATAGGAAAATAGGTAAGACTAATTTTAAACCATTTTTAATAAAATAAAATCAGTCTAATGTGTGGGAAGAGTATTTGTCACAGGTATTAATTCAATACTGAATACTGCATTGGTTGTTAATTGAATTCTTGATTTTTTTTTATGACAAGAAATCAATGAAATTGGAATTGTTGCTAAACTCCTTAGATTTAGACAACACATGAAATGGCTCCTCCACTAAATGTTGATCATCATTTGTAAGTTTTTTTTTCAATAGATAGAACACGATTTGGATTTCAAGAGTTTTACTTAATCTTTGCACTTACACTATCTGATAAACAATTTTTTTTCCTAATACTAAAAGATCAATTAATGATAATGGTTTAACAGAATAATTTTATAACTAATAATTTATTTTTTTTCACAAATTAATAATCCAATGTCTTCTAGTTTTTAGAAAAACGAAAAATTGGACTGTAATAAGGCTTATCTTGGACCATTATTAACTAAAACATCTTCTAGTTTTTAGGAGAAAAGAAATTCGATTATAAGGATAATCAAGGACCTTAAATAACGTAAGTAAAATTTTATTTTTTTTTTGCCCCACGTCTTTTTTGACTTTTCAAAAGAGGCATCGGACAAAACCTAGTAAAAATTAGAATTTCTCATTATTGGAATTTAAATAGACTATAGTGAGAAACTACTTTTTAAAAGGAAATTCGAGAGGTCGCAAACCACTGTGATGATTGATGTAAACGCAAAATTCAAAAAAAAAAAAAATTCATAGTAATTGAAGAAAAATAAAAATTATATCATATCGTTGAGCATGACAAAAAATTTGTACGTAAACGGAAATTTCAACAAAAACCAACTTTCATAAAAAAAAATACAAAAAAATATCGTCATCAGGGTTTCATTTGATGTCAAATTTGTGTTTACGTATATAAATGTCAAAACAAGGCTGCTCCAAATGGACTCTTGATTTAATGTCCGAACTGCATTGAGATGTTTTAATGATTTGAATAGATAAATCTGAAGAAAAAATATAACCAAAAATGTCGAATTTGTGAATCTTCTGTTTATCATTATTAATTATTATTATAATTATTATATTACAATAAATAAGAATTAAATAAATCGGGCACCATGTTTAAAAATATATTTATATACATTTTTTTAAAATTTTCATTCAAATATAATGCAAATAATTTATTACCTGAGAAACAATAAGCTTATCTTAATTCGTTAAAAAGTATTATAATTGAAATTTTTATTCTTCTGTATTTTTTTCTTAAATATTTTATGATAATTTATATATTTTTATATTGCACAATGTCAACTTTTAATGGGGTTTCGCTCATTAAACTGAAAGTCAATTTGAAACAGCCTAAGTTTTTATAAAAAAAAAACAAAGTTACGTGTATTATTATTGTTTTAAATGTTATCAACTCAACATCATGAGTTCCAGTCCAATAAGGAATTATATGATTTAAAAAAAATATGACCCGTAAGTTTTGTTTTCTAAATTCAAAAATAAAAGTTTAAAATGATTATTATTCAAACAGAAATGAACAACAGTTCTAGAAACATGAGTGTGATTCGACAATTATCACTCCTTACTTCAAATTGGAAAATCAGAATTATACTAATCATCTGGCTTTCTTCTACTTTATTTTTCATCTTTAAGTTTGCAAGTTCATCGTCAAACCAAGAAGATACAGCATTAAGTAATCGTATACAAAAAGCGGTAGAATATGTTGCCAAACAAACGCAAATTAATACTGAATTAAAGAGTCTAGTGGATGATTATATTAGTGATTCATCCTTTTCTAAGGATAAAAAAAGAACCTTTGTTAAAAATGTTAATAATAAATTAGAAATAGTTAGTGCAGAAAACAATGTTGATGGTGAGCCTAACACTGAATATGAGCATTTACGACGACGAGTGAAAAGTACTATCACAGAATTTTGGAATTATGTCGAATCAGAGAGTAAACGTATGGTTGGATCTTCAAATCCAAATCTTAAAGAGTTTCTTCAATTGGGAAATGAGCATAAAATGTAGAAATTTTCATCATTATAATAAAATCTGAATTCACTAAAAATTATTTATTTTTAGGTCTCTTATTAATGACATG
>LN483830.1:0-82986 GCA_900002565.1 Culicoides sonorensis
AAACCAACCGATCTCTAGTTTATAGGTCATTCGTTTTTAGTATTCATTGGTCATCGGGGTCTCATATCAATTTGTCATAATTGTAATAATAATAATAATAAAAAAAAAGGTTTCACTTTTCAAATTTAAAACAATGAAATCACCTGTCCATATGTTTAATTATAAAAATTTAAATATTTATAAATGTCTCATTAATCAAAAGTGATTCATTTCCGATTTTATATTTAAATGCTATACTTTTTTTCATAATTTCATAAACAGATGTTTTTTAATTACACAAAAATGCTTTACGGGCTTCAATCAATTAAATCATCAATATCAAATTAATTATTTTTAAATTGTTAAATGAACATCAGTCTGCAAAGCTTTCAATTTTTATTGCAAATATTTTATATTTAGAGCACATTACAATTTTTAATGGTTTCTTCTTCTTCTTTTGATTGCTTGTTTTTTTTTAATATTTTTTTATTTGTATATTTAAACAGAAATTTAATCATAACTTTTTTATGGCTTCACATTCTCGAATATCTGTAGTAAGGAGAATAAAATTAGGTGCATTAAAAATAAATCCATGAATGAATGAATGATTGAAGTTGTAGTAAAATAAAATGACGTAGAATCTGAAATAAATTTACACGTTAATTGGATTTCAATAAGGATAATTTTTTATTTAGTTCAATTCAAGTGTGTCAATTACCATCCATCATCAAATTAGCATTGAAGTATTGACAAAGAGCCCAGAGCTGTCTGTGGCGGATTGGTCATACGGACAATCTGGCAAATGCCAGAAAGGCCGCAGTTGATCGACTTGTTAAATTTAGGTTTAATGTAAATTTTAAAGAAAATCATACAGAATGCCAGGACTGTTAATAATTTTCAATCCGCACCTGGAGTTGGAAGTTTGTAAATGGATCTTAAGGTTTGCAGTTCGATTCTAGCTCTGGCCATTAAACTTTACAATCTCAATTGTTCCTTTTCTCGGATATTCAATTTGAGTTAAAGACTATATAAAGATGGCGACTGCTTGGGATGTCAGGATAAAAGCTAAGACCAATGGATGATGATAACGCGCAGACACAATGAGCCTGACTGATGGCCTGAGTGTAGGCAGAATAATCCTGTACAGCGAGTTTTCCTTTTTTGTGTTCTTAAACTAATGAAAAGAGGCCCCATGAGGCGTTTAAGACCCTTTTTATTTCATTTAATCACTTTTTCCTAATTTCAATACAATTTTTTCAAATCAAAAAAACCTTGGCGCCTCATATCACATTTAAATCACAACCAATTACTATCAAGTTTCATGTAAATCGCATTTCATCCTTGAATTTAATCATTTCAATGAATAATTTACACCAATAATCAATCTGATGCAATATTTCTAACCTAAATCAATATTTTATTGTGACACAAACCAGAAACTCATAAATTCTGTACTCAGTAGCATGGAATTTGAATCGTGCACAATAATTTATTGGGTCACAAACATTACCAAAAATATTTAGAAAAAAAATTAAAAAAACAATAACATGATCTTCAAATCAGACTTTAACAAGTCAAATGCAATTTAGAAATTGAAAGTTATTTTGAAATGCATTAAAAAAATGAAAATAAAATTACAATAA
The DNA here is from genome assembly GCA_900002565.1 of Culicoides sonorensis. Taxonomy (NCBI): domain Eukaryota; kingdom Metazoa; phylum Arthropoda; class Insecta; order Diptera; family Ceratopogonidae; genus Culicoides; species Culicoides sonorensis. Next base: position 1,623 of record LN483830.1, read on the forward strand.
AAATCATGTGAGTTGCTAATTAATTACAAAAAAAAATGAAATACAATTACTTGAATACGTTCCTCGTTAGTTTACTCAAAAAAAATGATGTAAAAGATGTAAAAATGCATTATTAACTGATGTTTTTTCAGTAATTTAACTCTTAGTAATGAAGAGTTTTAACGAAAGTACTAACATGAAGTAATAAAAGGTTTTAAATTAAAACGATTTCACTTTTACTTATATTTATTGCTCCATCATTACTATGATATTAAAATTCAAAATGAAAAGTATAAATTTGTTGAAATTCAGTGTGATTGCGTGAAGTTACTCATTTGGCTCAACTAAGATGATTATTATTTAAGACTTTTGCTGTTAATTTTAATTGAAATGAAAAAAAAACGACGTAATATTATTTTTTTAATCTGATTTTTTCATTTCAAATAAAAGTAAGATTAAAATACGTAACATTTATAACGATTAAAAAATAAATATTCCCTCCCTCGGAAATGACACATCACTAGACAAAAAATCACGATTCAGCAAAAAAAAAAGTTGTTCCTTTTCATTCTGCGCCATTAGCATAATATAACTGATTTCAAATAAATAAATAAATAAACCATGGTGATTCAGTAAAATTTCATATGAAAAGAAAAAATTTGTAATAATAATCTTATATATTATTTTATGTATCATATTTCTTTATAATGTCATTGTAGACTTGGATACCATGAATTTTGTAATATAAACTCACACCAATTCATAATATGACCGATTTTCAGAAATTTTTGTTTAAGATTTCATGTGCTATGTGAGTAATGAAATAATGCGATACAGCTCAGTTGACACAATACAAGAAAAATTTATATTAGGGTTAAATTTAAAAAAAAAAAATGAATGTATTACTGATATCGTCGCCAAATCGTCGTCAGAGAAGCCCAAGCTAGACATGGTGAATTTTGAAACTGAAAAAAAATGAAATAAAAATAAAAACACACTTTATTGACTAAAATCAAGTCGAGAGTTCATTTATAAGGCAAATACAAGACAATTACATATAAATATTGTTTTTATCATCATCTATGATATGCATTTATGATGCTTTAAAAATGTGTAATGTGTATTCATTCCACTTATTAATGATAATTTTTCGGTCATTAACCTGATATGACTTTTTATGTATATTTCAAATTGTATATTATCTAAATTGGTGTTTATTGTGTTGTGTTGCATATATTGACAGCTTTTAAATTTAACATATTCATTGTGATTCAAAAAAGATGAATATGTAAAAATAATTTGAATAGAGAGAACCTTTGTTTCAATGATTTTTTTTTTTTAATGTCGTTGAATTGTGACATGAATTTTTGAATTGTTATTTTATTATTATTATTCCTTAATTTCAAACTAATTTGAAGATAATATTAAATTTTAGATATTGAATTGTTTAAAAAAATTTTGTTCTAAACTGGGAAGTTCTTATTTTACTTTTGAACGGGCCTTAGAACCGGGAATGGACTTACGAGGGGAAAAAGGGGGACTCATACAGACTCTCATGTGCTTCTAAGAATTTCAACTTTAACGCCAGCCAGTGGCGGATTGGCCACACGGGCAATCTACACTCTAAGTTGGAATTCTTTGAACGACGCTGACAAGGCTTTTGATAAGTACAATTTTAAACGCTTTCCTGCTTTTCGAACATTTTGGGCTCTTTTTAGCCTATGCCAACTTACAGTGTGGCAAATGCCAGAAAGACCGCACTCGATCGTCTTGTAAAAGTTAAGTTTAGTGTAAATTTTAAAGAAAATCATACAGAATGCCAGGGCTGTTAACAGTTGTCAATCCGCCCTGACGCCAGCGGTCCATCACGTTTCACCATCACATAACCATAAAATTTGGCAGAATGAACGCACCAAATACGATTAGGACGCTCACCACACTGCCTAGATACGAGAACTCCAGCCATAAAATAAGATTTGTGTTATGAAATATCAATTAAATATTACATAATTTTTTAATTGATTAACTTCATACCAAAACAAAAATTTAACTTAATCTTACTTTTTTAAATACTTGTCGAACAAAATATTCTAATACAGAATTATCTATTTATTATTATTATTTTTGTTATGTACGCAACCTGTCAGGTTTAAACATGGATAGTTGTTAGTAATATAAACAAAACACTGGTAATATATTTAAAGTATTGCGTTATTATTCGCGTTTAGATGGATGGATGTAATATAAATATTAGTAGAAGTGTTGTATAATGAATAAATAAAAATAGAATTTGAAGGTCATAATTACATATTATTATGTTTGAGTAATTCTATGCATAGATTTGTGTTGTGTGTATGATGAGGTATTTTATGATGATATGTGTGTTCTTTATTTCACGTAATGTTAGGGTTCAAACTGTAGTTGAATTGCGTTTAGATTTGATAATCAAAACAAAATAAGTGGTTTTTTTATTGATTACAAAACTGATTGGGTTTTGGTTGTAATTTCCTGATTTTGAATAATTTATCATTTCGGTTAGTGTAGTTTCGATGAAATGAAAATTGTATTGCTGGAATTTGAATATGAAATGATTCAAAATTGATGGATTTTGAGCTTGAGTTTATCAAAAGAACAGATCTGTTCATTTAAAAATGGGCATGTTAATCTATTATTTGCCGTTGGGCCAGAATGTCCCTGTCAACTCACTACCGTTAAGAAAGAACTGAGTTGTTTGAAAGCCAAATAGGTCGCAAAGAAGCAAAGCCTCCTTGTTTTTCTCAAATGCGTTCTTTTACGTCCTGTGTATCCACCGCCATTTAAAGACACTGACAAGCCATCAATTTCCGAATAATTTACAGTTAACAGTGTTTTTTGATCATCCTCAATGGCTTTGAGGCTTTCACGAGCTTGAAATTTAACCTTACAACAAAAATTACATGAATAATAATTTGAAAGCTACTAAGCACGAATTCTTTTTCCAATTCAGCTCATGCTGTCACGTGAAAAAAGAAAAAAAAATCAGAAATTGTGTGACTTGACATTTTTCACTTTCTTCAGTTAAAATATTTCATTTTTACTTTCTTCTTTCATTTAAACACAACACTAATCATCATAAAAACATAGCACCTCATTTAGTTTGATTGCATGATCCAACTCTTTACGATATAAAATAAAATTATTGCCTACTTAAAGTTCTTTTATTTTTTTATATAAATAAAACACAATAAAAAAGGGGCAAATAATAATAATCTACCTTTTACATTTAAAGAAGTTCTGCATGAAAATTGTATTATTTTCATTTTTTTTTAAACTTTATCACATAAAGTTTATTATTGTTTAATAGTGCTCCATGATTTCTATTGTTGAGCATAATAAAGTGATACCTTTTAAATTCTTTCAATATTTCTTTTAAGTGTAATGAAATGATTTTTTTTTTAATATTATTTAACTCTTTTTATTTTTTACTATTTTGTCATTTAAGTCATAAAACCGAGACTAAAAAAAAAAATATGTATATTTCAAGTCACGAGAAAAACATTTTTTTAAAGTTTTTAACCCTTTTTTCCCAATAAGGTCAATAATAGTCATTGTGTATCGTCAATAATTTATTTCTATACAATGACTAATGATGATTTTACTTTCATTTATGTGAATTTTATTTTTCTCTTCTATTTATGGCTTCAACTGCATTTATTTGAAATGAGTAACTTACTCATGTTTTATTTTTTTGTAGTAACAGTTGAAATTCATGTCATTCATTGTTTTCATGTGAAATGAAATGAAATTCAATCAATAAGGGAAGTTAGAAAGCCATATTACAGATGAAATTTAATTAAATCTCATACAAATAACAATTCAAATAACAAAATGTGTCAAAAACTTGGAATATCGATAATTAAGTCAACATACCAAATTTTGAATATAATTCTAGGAATATTTGGATTAATTTTGTTACTCATATCGGGTTTTGCATTTTATGACATTTACAATGCACCAACACTATTTGAAGTTGCGGGTCAAAGTATTCCAATTACGTCACTTGTTCTTGGACTCATGTTGATTGGTGTCTCAATATTTGGTTTTATTGCAATTCAACTTAAGAGTCCAATTTTTACTATGATTTACGCAATCACTGTCGTGCTAATCATTACAGTTCAGATATTTTCCATAATAAGGGCAACAAGTGAGTTTTCATCTGTAATCACTACGTTTGAGACGAATATTTTGGGAATTTATCAACGTAAAGATGATCGAATGCATGCTCTTCATATATTTTTGCATTGTTGTGGCGCTACCGGGGCAAGTGATTATGAAATTCATTCAATTCCATCGACTTGTTGCCCCATTTATAAAACAAATTCGTTTTGTAATCCAAATGACGCATGGAGCCAGGGATGTATACAAAGAGGGTCAGAACTGGTGAAAGACTTCACAAATGCATACTTAGTTTCAAATTTAGTTTTTATGTTATTTGAAGTGATTGCGTTGGTATTCAGTTGTTGTTTTGCACATTACTACAAAACTGGGCGAATTCCTGTAGTGACGTTTGAGTGAATTGTTGAGAAAAAAAGTATTTTTTTTTAAATGAAAAAAACATCTTTCTCACGATCATGACATGAATTTTAAATTGCACTAGAAATTGAAGAGCATACAAAAAAAACTGTAATGAAAAAATTAAATAGAAAATAAATGAAATTACTATTAATGCAGTAAATTAAATTGCAATGTATTGTAATATGGTAGCTTATGCACTTTAAGATAAAAATATCCCACAAACCACTTCAGCGTGCTAAGGCTCTCGTTCGCCGAGTCTTTTAACACCACAGGCAATTTTTTTGGCTTGTGAGTGATTTTTTATTTTACTCATACCTCAGTGTAAAGAAAAATATCAATTAGATAAAAAAAATAATTATATAAAAAGTATCAGAACAAACAATGATTAATCATTCTGCTATCAATGATTCATTCATAGAATCATTCGAATTCCGTCTTTAACACAGTTAACACGTTGAGTTGAATAATATCAATAAAAAAAATGCATTTCATAGTATTTTGTTCAAAGACTTGCATTTACAATACCTGTATGAAGTCATATCTGTAAATACAGTTAAACTACAAACTGCTGATGTGCAAACCGGTTTTTTGAAGGACATTCCTACAAACCACGTATTGTTGTATGCTTAAGAATATTTTTTTTATGTATATTTATTCCAGACTTAGAAATATAAGATTTTGCTATTTTAAATATATAAGTAAATGTGATGTGTGAGAAGGTCAAAACGGACAAAAATTCAAGACTCACACCCTTTTTGGTTTTGACTTGGTTAGTACTTCAAATTATGAAATAAAGTATCAGTCTGGTTCAAAATATGCTTTTTTTCAATGAATTTAATCACAATTTGAGAAGGTCAAACCAGAAACTGACCCCGTATAGTTCTACAGACCATTCATACACACGTACAAGTTGATGCCAAGTTCAAAAAGGCAATTTTTGGTATCTTAAGCTATCTGAATCATCAAGTTTTTTTTTTATCAAAGTGGCTGTAACAACCCTTGCATCTGAGAAAAGATTTCACATTGATCACTTGAGTCATCATACCATACTCAAATACAAGATCCCAATTCAAATACTAACTTTTTCTACCTTAATATGCTCCACTTTTCATTTTAACGCAAATTTTAACCTACTAACTCGAAACAGCAATTACGATCGATCGATTTATACATGAATATTAGCAGCAACATACAAACAATAAAAAAAAACAAAAGGGAAATCTACCACACACTAAATTTCGCGGTATTCTGACTTTGAATCGTATAAAATATTAGTATGCAAATAATATAAAGCATGAGTTGAAAATAAATAAATAAAACAATAACATTTAAATAGCACACACACACACACAGAACAAAGACCATTGCTTGCCATTTGCATTTAATTTGAATGTTAAATAAAATTTATTTATTTTAACAAGACGGGTGTTTATGACGCTTTTTTTATTATGAAGCGGAATAACGAGAGTGCTGCTTAGAAAATCGATTCACACATTTTTTGGAAGGTCACATCTGGACGTCCACAGTTTTTTTATTAGAAATTAACATCAAAAAATAATGTCAATGCAATTAAATTCATATAAAATGAAATAATCATAAAATATTTTATAATCAAATTATTAGATAAATAAATGTGGGAATTTTTTACTTGTTGACACAGAAAAATGCAACAACCGTTTATTTTATTTAGTTTCAACATATGTTCTAACATTTGAATCGTCAGAAGTCATTTGATATTTATTTCATTTTTGATCTTTCGTCGTCGTCGTAGTCAGTGTAATTCAGTGATATCGCTTGCATACACATACACGTTTATGTGTACCGTACACAAAAAAAAACATTATTTATTCAATGTAATAATAAATAAATAAATAAAATTTAGAGAGAGAGTGCGATTTGTAATCATAAATGAAATTGAAACATAAAATTGATCATCAAACTACGTAACATGGAAAAAACACACCTTAAAATATGAAATAACTTTTTAATGGTAGAAAACCAGATTTACCACCATCTTTCTAACACACAACTCATCAATCCACAATTCAATCATTTTAAAATAAATATTTACACGCATTTTTCAAAACAAGGAAAAAATGTGCGATAATTCATCAATTAAATATTAAATTAATTTTTTTTTCTCTATGTGAATGAAACAGATGCCGCCCGTACATTTATTGACAGCAACTCGTCTCATGGAAGTGTATCATTAAAATTTCATGTTTAAAAAATTATTATTTACTTTATTATTAATTTACAGAGAGTGATAAGGAAATTATGATTAATTAGAAACGGCGTAATTTGTTTCCTTTCAATTTTGGCATTTGAGATCAAAATTCATGAGAATTGAGGAATATTCCACTTCAATTTTTTTTGGTTTCTTAAAAATTGATAAGAAATCTCATGAAATCTCATGTTCTCATGAAATTGAATTCAATTTCACAATGATTAGGTTAAAAAAAAATATCAAAAATTTATTATTCATTTTTGATTCCGAATTTCCGATTGTGAAAAAAATATGTTGTGACTAATTGTGGTGAAATCATTGTGAGAATTTTTTTTGTCTTTTTGAATATTTAAAAAAGATTAAAGATTATTTTTTTTTGTTTACATTTCTTGATTCTTCTTATCTCAGTTTGGGAATTCCAAATTGAATTTGATGGTAAAATGATTCAATTAGCAAGATATATGATTTTTTTTCGTTTTTGTTATTTGAGAAGCTGTTTTAGGCAATCAAATCAAGAAATTACCCTGTTCAACAAAAATATTCTTAGAAAAACCCATTAAAAAGTGAAAAAATGGTATTTTTCATTAAAAATTAAGGTTGATACTTGTAAAAGTCTGCTTGAGTGAAAAATACGAGCTAAAATTCCCGTTTTTCTGAATTCTCAATTTGAGTTAAATGCTAGAAAAGGTGGAAAATGTTTCAAGGCCTTTTTCCATGATACCTGATCTATGATTTATGTACAATGGACTCGTCTGTAGGTTTGAGTGCTGGTTCTTTTTTGTAGAGACCTCCCTTAAAAATCTGACAATCTTTTCCATGTTAATTTGAATAATAGAAAATTCAGAAAAATAAATTTCTAAGAAGCAATAATTTTCACATCACCTAATCAATTAAAAAAACATAAATTTAAATAGAAATTTTCCCTCACTCATGTTCATTATTATTTACCTCTCATTTGAACCATAAATTTATGTCTTCAAGGAAATTAAAAACAAAAATCAACTAATTTTACAGTTGAATAAATTTCATTTTAGAATTGTAACACAACATTAAATGAACCTGAACACCTCATACCTTGCTAAAAAAAATGAACATTCACATTTGTGCGTTCAAGACGAAACATTAAACTGAAACTAAAGCAACAATCTATCATTGTTATTTCTTTGAATTTTAATTTAAAAAAAAAATACAACGACAAATAATATAATTTATTGTCTGTGACGTGAAACGGCGTCAATCCATTTACACACTCATACCCATTTTTTTTTAAATAAAGCGGCCGGTGTTTCAATTTGTATTGAAATTTGTAATATTTCTTCTTTTTGTATTTATGTTTCAATGAACAATGATGATAATTATTTAAATTTAACTCGCACAGGTATGAATTTGAATATGTATTTCACTCATCAAGGTTTGAACTTATTCGTTTTCTTTGTTTAAAATAAAAAATAATTTTATGAAGACTATCGTTGAATTGAATTAATTTTATTTCATTTTATTCAATGTTGATTGTCTTTAATTTATTATTAAATGTATATATTTATTGCAAAAATAATGTTAAGTTGAGAGAAAGTTGTCGTTGACGCTGTAAATTTATTTGAAATGGCTTCGTCAGACGGTAAAAATTAACATTTAACCATGCATGCATACAAAATCCCACACACCAAGTTTTAAATACTTTGACATGTTTCATGTTTGTGTAATAATCGTTGTACTTAAAAATGTTATACTATTAGATATTTCTTTTTATGAAGGTGTTATAATATGATTTAAGTTAATGACTTACAATATTTTTATTTTTAACACAAAATAGCATAGCAAGTCTCAAGTGTCTCTAAAAACTGAAATGTCTTTAAAAATAATTTTTTGCATACCTGTGAAAATCCTTTTGTCTAAACTTACTCGGTAATTTACATCCCACTCCTCTTCAAGTGAATTTCATACCTTTGATATTGCTTGTTCGTTTTATTTATTTACAAAATAACTAATATTAATGTTGTTAGACTGAAATGTGTGTGGGTTGTAAATTGGCAACAAAAAAAGAACAAAAAGACACTGAAGTAACTTCATGGAAACAATAAGAATATTTGTCATTGTTCTTGATGTTGTTTTGACAGTTTATTAAAAAAAATATCTGTATGAATATGTCTGACAAAGAAAAAGAGCAAAAATTTGATTAATAGTGAAGGTGGGTGATGTGCAAAATGTTACCTTTTAACGAGTAAGAGTGAATTCGCCACTTTATCAAACTTCAATTCTAATTATGAAGCTACTTTGACAGATTAGGTTTTTTTTTATCATTTTAGTGCCTTGTTAGTGTAGAAATCAGGGCTCGGAAAAAGTTTGGCTTTGGCTTTTGACTTTTAGCTATTGTGGCTTTTGCTACAGCCAAAGCAAAGCTAAAGCCAAAATAGACGAAAAAGCCAAAAAAAAATTAATTTTTGGCTTTTTGTTATAAAAAGTAATAAAAATGGTTCTTAAGTTAATTTTTTTCGATTTTTCTCATTTGGGAAACACACTAAGATCAAAAACTAATCAAACCTAAGTAAAAATACAAATAATAGATTAGACTGATTAACACAATAAGTTTTTTGTACGTGAAATCTTTGTTTTTGTGGGTCTGGGGCCTAACTTTGTATTAAAAGCATTAAAAAGGTATAGTAATTTTGGAAAGCTAAGACAATTTTCTTAAAGAATTTTTGATTGAAATTTTATCTAGGACCATTTCTTACACTAAACTAGCCGTAGAATGTACGATTTTACAAAAAAAGTCTATTTTTTCACTTTGAACACAGCTAAAATGTATAAGGAAGGATTTCATGATTAAGTTGACAAAAATATCGCAAAAAAATGTCCTGACTTTGCTGAAAAAAGTTGTCATACTCAGCTTTCATAAATTAGAGAACGAAATATCTATTTTTTAATGTACAAAATCACAATTTTTTTTTATGTCGGGCTAAAAACATTTTTTTTTAAAAAAAGCAAAAAAAATATGTTGTATGACAAAATTTATACATAAAAATTTAAGTTGCAAAAGCCAAAAAGATGTAGCAAAAGCTAAAATCAAAAAAAAATTGGCTTTGGCTCTTGCTATAGTCGAAGCCTTATTATTATTTTAGTTTGGCTTTTGCTTGTAGCTAAGCCAAAATGAAACGACTTTTTTGGCTTTGCTTTTTTCCGAGCTCTGATAGAAATTGAACGCATTAATGTTTGGATTGAGTTTAAAATTGTGAAATTTAATAAATATCTATATTTAGTTCACTTTAATGCCACATTTATACCACAGCGCTGTTAAAGTAATATGAAATTTACGCCTGTGTCTTTTTTTCGAAATTGGGAAGCAATATGATAAAAATTTAACCAATTCAACGTACGAGGGGCCGAAGTTAAGTGCCAAGCAAAGAACCCCGTCTGCCAAATAAATCACTCTGTTCTGTTGAACTCCATACAAATACACGTATGCGATTGTAGCGCCACTAGAGCGAAAAATTTTTTGGGGGAACTATTTTTAATTTTTTTCAAGTTTAGTTCCAAAACTTACCTTTCCGCTCTTGGGTCGCATAAAAATAAGCAGAAAATTCAATCAACTTTTAACTTCTCTGCGAACTGTCTGAAATTTTGAGAAAATATCTCCTATTTGCGTTTTTATAAAGAAGAAAAAATTGGAAACAATTCCCATAAGGTTTCCATTTTCTTTTATCTAAATTTTTATTAACTTTTTGTTTACTTTACTCCTTTTTTGACTATGACTTGAGCGCAATGCAGATTATCTTCAATACAATAAAAAATGTTTCGACGTACTCATAAATTTTAGATGAAAGCGCATTTTTAAAATAAATTTTTAGTGGGAAGTCAGATTTTTATGCAAAAAATGATTCAGAGTAAATTCAAGCCTTCTAAAGATTAAAATTCCTTGAAACATTCAAAAATTTACTTTTCATCCATTAAATGACCAGACACCCCTTTAAGTCTTACAATTTCATTTTAATTATGGTTTCATTTTCCATATAAATTGCAATCTAAATATTAATTTCATTTAAAAAAAAGGTTTACACAACCTGAGGTTAAAAATTAATTTTAATATTAAAAAAAATGAAGCCCTTTGTCATATTCATTTACTCGTATTTAATTTAAACACTCATCTAACATTAAAAAGGGTCAAATGTTATATTAACGATACTCATTTTACAATATTGTGTTCTTAATTAAAACATTTGAAACCTTTTGACCTTTATTTTCTTTTATTTTAATTCCCTATGAAAAAAATTTACAAAAAAAACAGTCCCAGTTAAATTTGACGTCAAAAAGGTGTTTTTCCTTTTGAATTTGACACTTTATACCATTAAAATTAAAATAATGGCAATGTAATTGTTGGTAAATAATTGAGAAGTGTCATAAACAATGAGTGAAATTGGAAGTTTATTAAAATTCAACATAAAATAAAATTAAAAGGTAGATGAGATAAATTTCATTGAAAATGGAGACGCCATGTAAATTACATCAAGAAACGTTCACACATGAAATTGTGATTTGAATTCAAAATATGACTCGCCTTGACCTTTATTCATGGTAATGCGTCTCAATTTTGTATGAGCTTGTTCAGACGTACGCATGTTTTGTGTAGATTCATGGAATTGAAAGCAATTATTTCCACTACAAGACAAAATACAACTTTGTTCTTCACACTTTTGTAACATATGCACCTTGAATCTTCTCTTCATACATAAAAAATAACAAAAAAAAAATATGTATATTGTATATTTAAATTAATTTGAAAAGAAACAACAGTGATATTACTTTATTTGACCTGCTACGGCAATATACATTAATTTCCTTTTAGTAATTTCATTTTATTTGCTCTTGTTTCTTCATACTCTGGTTTTGTGTACATTTTATTTACATTAAATAATAATAGACTTCTATCCATATCGCACCAGACTAACATCGTTTTATGATTTTATAGACGTTCGGTGTTCTTTCAGCATGAACTTAAGTGATTTTAGTTTATTCATGATGAAATTCTTGTATTGACCAGTTTTGTTTCTTTCATGTTCTCTTGTTGCTATTTGAAAGGCATCAAAAATATCCTTACATGTTGCATTTGACAGAATTCAATTAAATTTGAACTTTAAATGGAATATTGTTAAAAGGAGTTTCATGTTGTAACAGCATGTTTCATGGTATGTAAAATGAAACATATTATGAAATTTTGTGTTATGAAATGACCTTGGACATTGCAAGTCTTCACATGAATTTGCTGGTGTTCTCCTATCACATTGATTTGTCCTATCCTATCCTATCCTATCCTATCCTATCCTATCCTATCCTATCCTATCCTATCCTATCCTATCCTATCCTATCCTATCCTATCCTATCTTATCCTGTCCTGTCCTGTCCTGTCCTGTTCTGTCCTGTCCTATGCTGTCCTATCCTGTCCAATTGAATTATGTGTCTGATAATCATTTTGAGTGAATTCGCCATTTGGGTGATTCTATATTTAATTCTCGTTGTATTGAAAATTTTGAAAGTTCACTTTTTCATTTAGTTGAACCACTTTTCTTTTACTAATCGTAATTCCATTCCATTTTTTCCATAGTAAAATAACAAAGAACTGATAATAAAATAAAATACAAGCACATTAATTCTTGATACGTCACTCACGTTTGTTTAATAACATGATTATCACTTAATGAACTAAAAATAGAAAAAACGTGACATTCCATTTGAAATTTATGACCACTAGATGCGTATATTTGTACATAATTTATCAAAAAAATGCATTTTGATTATTTGCTTTATGGTTTTTCATTATGGGTGAATGAAATAAAAGTATGTCATTTAAACTTATCATGAAATATTTGGATCAAAAGCTACACAAAAAAATCATTTCAATTTCAAGTGAAATTCAAAGAAAAAAAAAATCAAACAGAAGTTAATACTCTGCTCGAAATTGATAAGAAATGAGTCTCAAAGGGGATTAAACGTATATCAAATTCTGAAATGACACACACACACATGAGTGCACGTGTATATTAAAATAAGCGCGATTAATCTAAGAGAACAGAACAAGTCTATTTATATATAAATTATTATTTTTATTCAATAGCTGATGATGATGATGATGTGTCTGCCTCAAGGGAAATTGATTTGATTTGATTTGACTCCAACCTATTCATATGTTTTATTTTAATATTAATTTGCGATGATATGATGCAAATGAAATACGAAACTAAGATTTTTCCATTTGATCCCATTTATTTTCTCTTCTTCTTACGATATCGCCATGCCTTGCAAAGATTTTGATAACCGTATGTTAATTTGTAACAATTTTCGTATAGAAAGCTCTACAGTGGGTGACAGATTTCGTTGATTTGTTTGAATTATATCTAAATGTGTGATGCATAAAAATAACTTTGCTTGTCTAGATTTGTTTTTATTTATTAATTTAATAACAAAAATATTTATTTTCATTGAATGGATGTGTATGAAATTCCCCGTGATGCTCTTGTGACAAAAATAGATTTGTTTTGTTTGCTAATAAATTTTATGATGATGATGCGACGACTGTTTAAATTGATAATCATCATTTTTTTTAACGGGTTGCAAGATTTAACATGAATTCGGAATGGCTTCAAATGAAATGACCTTGAACTTTCATGATCACTAAGTTCAAAAATCAGTTGAAATCAACAAATGCAGTTATCTACAAAAAAAAATAACTGAAATCAATAACTGAAATGAAAATTTCCAAAAATATTAATTTTTAATATGCTTTTATCGTGATTGATGTTTCCAGAAATAAAAGCTCATTGAACGAGACTTGCACATTTTTCTCGTCACAAAAATAATAAATTATTACAAATATTTTCGTGATTCACTTTTATATTCGTACAAAATCATGAGAAAAAATCATTTTTAATACACGTTTAATATTTATTTTTTTTTTCATAAAATTTCACAAAGGCACGTGCCCTCAAAAATAACAACAACAAAAAATAATCCATTTGGTGTAAAATCATAAAAACTGTGTTTCATATCCTTGAATAACAAAACAAAATAAGTAAAAATCAAAAAAAAAAAGAAAAAATGTGCGAGTTTGATACAATTTTTCGTGACATATTTGTATTTTCATTTATTATTGTTTTGTTTGAAAGGTCAATAAAATAATGATAAGTTTTGTTGACGTCATGAAAACCGTGAGTAAATGTGATGATAAGTCACTGTGGTGAACCAAAATCAATAAAAATTGAAAAAAAAAAACAAAGTATGTGATAAATTTTATTTTCATTCTACTAGGAAATAATAAAAAGTATTGATAAAACTCCTCAAAAAACGCAAATTTTTGGTCTATTTTGGGTGGGTTTATTTTTGCTTGTTATTCAATTGAATGATGCTCAAATATAAAATTCATGTTTGTTTTTTTATTTTTAGACGTGGTTTAACACCTCCACACCGTGTCAAATCCATATCAATGGCAACATTCACACAAGAAGAAATTGATTTTCTCAAGGCGCATGGAAACGCGGAATGTGCAAAAACTTGGTTAGGTTTGTGGGAGGCCAAACGTGCAATTAAACAAGATCATAGAGATTTTATGATAGACAAGTACGAGAGAAAGCGATATTATTTAGAGCCAGCTAGTCCCTTAATGTCAATACCATCTGGTCGTCAGTTGGCCAACAACAGTCAAAATTCAACTGTAAATAATAACTGTAATAAAAATTTGAATGCTAGTCAACACAAAGCCGATGTTGATAATTTAGCTGTATTGAAATCAATTAATTTAACACCTCCATCGTCGTCACATCGTATCAACAAACCACCACAAAGTCTCCAAAATCAACAAAACTCGAATGGAAGTCCCTTGTTCAAAACCGTCGGACCACGTGCATTAAATGGCCATCGTGTGAATGGAAGTGGCGGCAGTGGAACAAATAGCAATTCAAGTACTGGCAGTGACGCAACTAACAAGAGTTCTAATAAATTCACACCTGACACAGATTTTGTTGCTGATTTTAGTAAAATTGACTTGTTTAGTAGTGAAACAACTACAAGTACAAATAATAATGTTAATAATAACAATAATCATAACAATGGAAGTAGTTTAGTTAATAATCATAACAATAATAATAATAGAAATGGCTTTGTGATGTTAAATGGAGGTGATAATAAGTTAGATGGTGCAACAAAAATTTCTAGTAATAATAATAAAAATGGAGTATTCGAAAATTTTGCTGATTTTGAACATAATCAAATTTACAATGCAGCTGGTAAGTTTTTCAATTTACATTCTTCTGACATTTCATTTAAAATTAAGACCTTTCAATGAATTTTCTTTATCTCATGCTGTCATTACACAAAATGGAATTAATATTTGAATAAGTAGAAGACCCACTGCAAATTTTTTCAAATGTAAATTTTTTTGGCAATATGCCCCTTTCCCAAACAAGCGTCCATAGCACCCAACAAAACGATTATGGTGCCAAATTGATGTCAAACTCACCGTCAGCAATTATTTCTAGTAATCAACAGTTACAAAATAATAATAACAATAATTCCATATTTGATTTTGATTTTATAAACAAAAGTCTGAATAATAATGTATCGTTACACCAACAACAACAGCAGCAACATCAATGGAATTATTGGCAGGCATTTCCGTACAAAGATAATTATAACAATTCAAAAAATTGTAATGTCTCAAATCTAAATAATAATATTCAGCAGTATCAAGAAACTCCACAAATGTCTCCTTTTTCAAGTAGTTTGAATTTTAATAATAATAATACAACACAAAATCAAAGTGTCTTTTCTCCACCACCACTTCCGACTCAATCAGAGTCAAGTAACCGTTGGAGTAAGTTTTTTATTATCTTGTGTGATTAATTCGCATTTTTTTTTTGGTTTTGCTTACCTTTAATTTTGATTTGATTTTGCATGAATCAGCTTAAGTTTTTTCTCTTTTTTTTTGTTTTTGCTTCCAAAATGACCTTGACCTTGAGACCTGATTTGAATTCCTTGTGAAATATCAAAATTAAGAATCATTTCTAACTCCGAGAGCCGATTTTTTCGCTATTTTAACAATTTCAACCCATTTTAGTGCAAAATTCAAAATAATTTGTCATGTAAAACTTCATTTACTTGTATGAGAGCTTTGAAGGCTTTGTATTGAAATAAAAAAAAACAAGTGACACATTTTCCCATTTAAAATTATAATTCATAAAAATTCAATCCAATAAGTCAGTAAATTAAGTTTAACGAACTGAGTACAAAAATAAATTGATTTACGTGTGAAATGCATTCAACCAGACAGGAATGTGTTTAAAAAGTAATAAACTCTTACCTTATTTTGATCTTCAATGAACTTTGTTTTTTTTCTCATTATTTGATTTTTATGTTGCTTTTAAAAAAATATATTAAAAAAAATTAAAATAATATTTTTCCATTAAATTCCAGGTCTTCCAATGTCAGTTGGCTCAGGAAGTTCCTTGTCTTCCTCGACAACCTTCAACTCAAGTTCATCAATCAATTCAACACCATCAGCAGACAAATACGCAGCATTAAAAGATTTGGATGAACAATTCAAGGAAATCAAAATCCTAGAGGGCGCTGATTCAACTCCAACTGGAACAAATAATCAAAGTATTATTTAAATTTCTGTTTACCTTAATTTTATAGTCAATTTTAAAAAATTCAATTTAACAGATAACTTTGCAAATCCATTTAAAAATCCAACTCTCCTCCAGTCCACATTGAATTCAAATGCAATTAATGCGAATAACAACTCAAATGCATGGAATAACAGTTTTCAAGTTCAACCAGAGATCAGTAATAATAAAAATGGAATTTTACCATCAACCAATGGATTTGCAACACAATTTACAAATTATTCACAAACAAATGGAAATGGATTCATGCCAAATCAATCCCAATTATTTAATGGAAATTCTGGATGGCCAGTTACCGGACAAAATATGATGATGAATGGCAAAATGGGTGGATTTAATGTGACTAGCAATGGAAATTTCGGATTTGGACAAAATAATTGTTTTAGTAATCCGTTTACGGTAAAATTAATTAAATTTTTTATTAAAATATGACATTTAAAATAATTTTTTTTTTATTTCAATTCAAATTGAAGGCACAGGCTGGTACCGTCAACTCAAATAATCCGTTTCTGTGAAGGAATCACGGAATTAAATGTCAAAGCATCCATCCCTTAAACTAAAATCTAAAAATTTTATATGAACTGAAAATTAAATCTACTTACAGACACATGGATCAAAAAAATTATTCAACTGTAATGTAATTAAATTTAGTGTAAATAAAAATGTATTTTGATGTTAAACCAAACAAAGAAAAAAATAACAATATCCGAACCAGAAAATAAATTAGTAGTAAAAAAATAATGAATGAATTATTATATTTATATATAAATGAAATATAACACAAATGTAATCAAACCAATTTTTTTTATTGTATTAACTATTGTCAAAATGTATTTAAATTTAACTATACGAAAAAAAATATCGATATCATCCATTTATAGGAAAAATTCTCATTTATTCAAAAAAAAAAAAATTAAATGTTATAAAAAAAAAACTCTGCTCAAAACTAAACAGGAAACTAAAAAATACATGAAATTAACTTAAAATTTCACTTTAACTATTTTTATTAAATCATAAGCTTAACGGTTTCTAAATCTTCCAAAATATGTCTGCTTATTTTGCTTAGCAAAAATTAAATTAATATGAAAAATATAGAATGAAATGTAAGCTTTATTTTTTATACAGCCTTTTAAAAAACTATTTAAAAAAAAAATTATTGTATTAAAATAAAAAGAAAATGTGAAAAAATTAATTAGAATGTATGATGATGACTGTTTGCAGTATTGAAATTAATCAAAAATGCGCTTATTTTTTTGTTGACTGTAAGTTGAAGGTTTCTTGAAGCTTGTTTTGTGTAAAATTATTCGTTACATTTATTAAATACCATAAAATTAAATAAAAAATTAAATTGAAACATGAAACCAAAAATAAATACAAAAATTATTGATGAAATGCAAGCATTTTGCTGTAAAATTACGTGGCCTTACTCACATTTTAAGTAGATTTGGCATTTTTTGAAAGGAAATTGATCAAAGTTCCTGTTACATGACACTACTTTGAAATGATTTGACTTTGAATTTTTTTATCATCTTTTAACCGTCTGAAAACGATTTTCAGGTTCAATTTTTTGAGTCATATCAGACAACTTTAATTAAATTTAAAAATTGAATCAAATATTTTGAGTGTATTCAAAAATTTTATCATATTAAATGTCCTGAAGTGGTAAAGGGATATTAAAATAAAAATATTTTTATGATGTTCAACTACTTCATTCAATAAAATAAAAAAAAAAATTCTTATCTCATATAAACTACTTTCAATCTTCTTTCCTGTTATTTTCGAAACTCATATAAAAATCGATTATATCAAAAAAAAAAAAAGTTTACTCAAAATCAAAAGTTAGTAGAAAAAGGAAAAAATAACTACAAATTTTACCTAGTTAAAATCAAAATCATTAAATTTAAATATAAAATTATATCTATATTCAAACTAGTTCTTATTATCGTTAAAATTAAATTTAAAATTGTAATAATAATAATTAAAAGGAAAAAAATATTTAAATAAAAAGATAATTTTAATAATAAAATTAAATAAAATACAAAAATCTCTTTAAATTTCTTAATCGGATGTCTAATTTCAATTCAACCCATATTGACTGTAAATAACTGTCGGCATAAATTCTGTCGGCGTTAAATTCATTTCAAATTGCATACACAGTAGTATATTTTTATTCTTGAAAAGAAACCACACAAATGTTTATCGTACAACTACTTTTGAATTGTTTTCATTATTTTTTCCACTTTCCACATGACTAGAAATACGTCTAAGGACTTGCGCCTTTTGTGTTTTTGGGTTGTATTTGATTAAAATACAAAAATCCTTTACTTTATCTCTCTACTTTTATTTTTATGTATCAGTTATTTATTTTCTTACGTCTGGATCATGTTACTTCTTGAATGAAAGGGTTGTCTAATTTTGAAAGGGATAAAAACGGATATTTATATTTTTCTTCGTTGAAATCTTTAGATAAACACCCATGAGAAATATTACAGACATATTTTGCGAAAAAAAATTTCTCCTTTTGTTTTTTCATTTTTTTTTTTTTGAGATATAAATATTTGCATTGAAAACATATTTTGAGAGAACATTTTTTTTTTTTTTGCGTAAACACATTTCATGAGGTTTTTTTATGAGTGTGAAGTCTTAGCCCATTCGGAAAAAAAGTTGAATAAAAGTAATCGAAACGATCCAACTGACATTTGTCCTAGTGCCCTTATGATTAAATCATACTGTAGAAACTCTGAAAATCGTCTGCGCAATGATTTGCATAACGGCAAAAGTGTGAACTAACTGTACGGGTAATTCACTTGTTTTTATGTATGTGTACGTACTCTGTATTGAATGATTCAAATAAATTTATAGTAAATTAAAACACATTATTTTTTCTTGAATTTAATTTAATAATTATAATTTTTTTAATTTAATTTATTATTAGAGTTATTGTAAATAAAATTAATTAATTTTTTATTATCCGCAGCTTATAATGGCGGTAAGCTGTGGGTTTCTTATAATCATTTTTCTTTTTATTTAAGTTACTTAGCAATCTATTTTTTAACAATTTTGTAAAATAATGGATACAAGTTTTTGTTCCGAATTTTAATAAACTAATTACATTTTTGCAAGGAGAAGAAAATTTAGGTAATAACAAATTAATTATTTCTTTCGAAATTCCTAAACATTGGGGACGTTCGTGAAATAAAACTGATGTAGTTTTAATAATTTGCATCATGATCGTTTGATAAGAATTTTGCTGGCAATTTTCACAGTGGCAAGTTTTGGCTTTGAATTTTGCTAAAAAGGAATTAGCTAAAATGCCAATTGAAAGACTTTCCAGCAAGTCTGTTTTAGAATTTTGCTTGACTTTCGTGCGTTTGTTTTGTTGCTGTTAACAAGAAAATTTGAACGGAAAGAAACGAATAAGTAAATTACAAAAAAATTAAATTATGACATACACATAAACCATGAGTTTCCTATACCCGATAAGGACAAATACGATATAATAAATACAACATCACAAACACTTGAAAGAATAAGAATTATTATTAATATACCGGTTTATCGTCTATCGGCAATGTGTACTTTTCCAAATCAAGAACTGTTACTAATGAATCATTTGCAAAATCACAATTGGTATCCTTACAGTTAATTAATAGCTTCGAAGTCATGATTTGAGACAAAATTCGCAAAAAGTCAATCAAGTAGGGGTTTCTGTTGTTACCACCACGAGCTCTTATCAATCCAAATAAATTTTCTAATGGATCCTGATTCAAATTTTTGGTAAATAATACAAAATCTTGCTTTTGTGAACAGTGCATGTCTTCAAAAAATATTATTATACCACGAACAGTTTGAGTAAGGCCAGTTATCCAGTAAACAGAACCACTATCCGTTTTTTTCAAAGAAGAAACGTAATTTAATAATTGTTTTAGATTTTCAATATTTTGTGCGGTAATGCCACGCTTGTACTCATTTTCATGATTGACGTCATTTCCATTCAAGAGATCAAATAATGTGTTAATATTTTCGATGAAGCAAATAGTGTTGATGATGACCGTTATATTATTTTTGAAAAATCCATTCTCCATTAATTTTCTCAATCCACTAGCAACGGATTTGCTTACAACTTGAACGGCAAGAATAACTTTCATTTTTTGAAACGTATCATAGAAAAAGTGATCATCAGTCAATTTTGGAAACAAACGTGTTGTGGCTTTCTTATCTGATAAGTACGCATTTTTTACAATTTCCCCTGAGATTTTGCCGTCAGAAGATTCCATAGGGTGCTCCAAAAATGTAGTACGAAGCGATTTCATTAAGTGAGGAACATCAAAAAGAGCAATTATCTTGACATCATCTACAAAAAAGTACGGGGATTCTTCTGTAACACCAAGAAGAGAGTATGCTTTCCGGTTGACACCTGACTGATCCATAGTTGTAAATTGGACACTGTAATTTATTTCAGTAAGCATACGAATAACCACAGGTAACAATTGAGCCAATTTCTCTCCCGTTATTCCATTTTCTGTTGCAAAGTTTGCTATTACTACATTTCCTATTTTACCATTCAGGCCTCGCACCATTATTGTCAAAAATTTCTTGGCTAGACTGGCAGTTGTCTCATTCAAGTGCTCAAATCCAACTAAACAATCACGTGTTTGATCAAACATTAAACCTTTACGGCCATCCATCTCATCCAAAGTCAAAACTAATGCAGAACTTTTTTCATCCAAAGTATCACGAATGTCTTTCAAATATGAGACAACTTCAGGAATAATTCCCAATGCAAGATTTTTGAATGTTTGCCAATTAAAAAGAGTTTTCTTGTCTGGAATTGAGTTCTCAAGAGTTTGTTTCAAAAAAGTGTAATAACCTGGATTGCGATGATACAATGTTTGACACAATAACTTTTGATCTTTATCATATCTCCTGCCCGTGGATTTGGATGACAAAAGTAAATTTATAAAAACACGTACATTTTTTGGAGCATCGTCAAATTGTTTCAGAATTGAAGACATTTCATTATTTTCTGCTTTGAGTGACTTGTTTTCTAATTCAAGTGCATTAATTTTCTTTGTCATTTCATTAATTTCATCATTCTTTATTTTTAAAAGCAATTCCATATCAA
Organism: Culicoides sonorensis; assembly: GCA_900002565.1. NCBI lineage: Eukaryota > Metazoa > Arthropoda > Insecta > Diptera > Ceratopogonidae > Culicoides > Culicoides sonorensis. The sequence continues at coordinate 23,176 of LN483830.1, forward strand.
CAGGCTTTTTGTTCATCTTATGAAGAGTTATAAATGAAGGAGATGCTGATCGTTTGTTATTTTTTTCACTTTCGATTAGAGACTTAGGAAACACATAAGGACCACGCTTGCCGTCTTTCAATTCTGCATGCCATTTCGTATCAAAGTGTAAAAGACAAATCTTCTTTCTTTGAGTAGGTGAAATTTGTTCCTTGATTTGCAAAATTTCAATCCATTTATCAAAAATTTCTTTTTTAGTTGGAAGTGTCACAATCACGTTTTCACGCGATTTACAAATAAAACACTCTTTTGCACTTATTTTTTGCATGATGCTTATGTATTTAATTGATATTATTTTTATTTTTATTATTATAATTCTTATTTAATCACTTTTATTATTATTTTTTATTTTATTTTTATTTATGCGTCCACACACATACGTACACTCGTTCGGAATTTTTTAGTTGCGCCGGTTTACGTTTGCAAATCTTAGCGCTGCTATACACACGTACGTTATATAGTAAGTTTCTACAGTATGATTAAATCATGTCTGTTGTCTGATGGCGTTCAGAAATTTACATTGCGCAAACTTCACACTCATGTTTTTTTTCAATTCTTGCGAAGTTTTGTAACGCAAAAAAAAACTAAAATCATATAATAATAATAAAACAAAGGCAAAAGTAATTTGGTGGAAAATGTGGGATATAATAATAAAAAAATATCAGGACTAAAATGTACGAGTATGAAGAAAAACACGTGCACTGAAACCCTTTCTTAAATTTGCTCTCAAATTGTATTTATCTAAGGGAAATAATGAAAGGCTTAAATCTCAGAATTGATTCAAGAAGATTTGACAAAAAAAAACAGAAATTAAATGTAGTTTCAGATCGTGTCATGCCACAGTTTCATTCCATGGAAAGAAAAATGAAAACAAAAAAAAACAATTTTACATTAAAATAATTCATAATCTCTTTATTTTCGTCTTTTGATTGATTTCATGCATTAAGTGTATATTTTACATTTATATTCTTTTCATTTTCAAATAAATTTATTTATATTTTTGTTAATATTTATTAGAGCATTTGAATTTCCTCAACTTTTTCTTTAAATATATTTTGATGAATAACAAATAATCTCTCTGTCACAAATTGTATTTGGTTTTAATTTTAACAACACTGAAAAGTTCGTTATTTTGTGATAAAATGTACATTTTTTAATAATTTTTTTCATTTTAAATTGAAATTAATTGTTTGATTCATATTTTTTCCTTTTAATTTTATTTACATTTCTCATCACATCAAAGAACTAAAATTATTTTTTTTTCTGTTATATTTTATTTGTAATTTGAGAGGTTTTTTTTTATATTTTCCACATTAATATCGTACTTTGATTAGAATTTGATGACCGTTTAAAATTGTTGATATTTTAGAAGTTAATTTTGTTTTTTATTCAGAGTCCAAGAAATTTCATACATTTAATAGTAGAGTTAAGGTACTTTTTGACTTTAAAACATTATATTTTGACCAGCTACACAATTTTTCGCGTTATGTTAAATTTACATTTAAATTATTTATTATACTGTAAAACTTTTGATTTAGCTAAGCTCAGCTTACTTTGAAAATTTAAAAATAAATAAAAGATTTTCTATCTAAGATTGTTCCCTTGCTTGATTTTCCTTCTCTAAAGTACAACGTTAGCTGAAAAGTTGTGAATTTAAATTTAAAAAAAAAACAGAAAACCAGGCGTTTCCATTTTCATTATTTTAACACATTACAAATTACAAATCAAACGATGTCTTTTAAAATGAAAATAAAAATGTCCTTAAGAAGAAAAGATAAAAGCTTATTTATAATTGAATAATTTTCCAACATCAGTTAAAGCATATTTTTTTGTTTGTGATTTTGTAACAATTTTCCTTTTTCTTATAATAATATTTAATACTGTTTATTTTTATTAACTTTTAGAAGACTAATTTAAATTCATTAGAGAGTCCAAAAATATAAGTTTTTTTTACCTTTTAATTTATTTAACATTTATTTTTTGTTTATTTTTGCCCATGAGATTCATAATTATCATTTTACTTAACCGCACTTTTTTGTTGTTCAGCACGCGGATCTGTTAAGGGAATCCATTGTGCAATCGCTGTCTTAGTTCGTAACATTTCATCAAAGAAAATCCTCTCCTCTTGTCTTATGTCTGACTTATTTCCGATCACAGCACGTCCCAGTAATTCATTTGTACCTAAGAGACTGTCATGCAACACAAGAAATTCAATTAACGATGTCTTTAGCATGTCTTTTGATACGTCAAATGAAAATGCTTCATTGAACACGGGATTAACTGTATTACGAAACACTGTTGTTTTCTTCTTTTTTAACCGTTTATTGTTGTGAACTAGGGATACTTTTACAAATGGATCTGTTTCAAGTGAAAATTTCATCAATTAATATAATTTTCTTTTTAATTTCCAATAAAAATTACCTGAAGAATTTCTCGTATCATCCACCACCCGCAAATTCCTTGCTTTAATGATGACAACAGTTAAACGTTCAGCTGATGGCAAATACGATAAAGACACCATCAAATCACCCAATTCAATTTTTTGATTTTGATCGGGACACGATGCAAGTTGTTTCCACAATTCAACACGATCTGATAACTCAACTTGAGATAATGCGATTGTCAATCCACCAATGCACACATGACGTGAATATGCATCAAAGTCATACATTAAAATTTCTAGACTACGTCTCGTGATTGTGGTGGATCGGACTTCAAATACAAAATCTTCATCGAATACTTAAAAAAAGGAATTTTAAAGAAAAATTTACGTTAAATTTCAATCAAATTGAATGAATATGTCAATTTCAGTTAAAGCTCACATAAATGACATGACTTTTTTAATCAAATTATATAAATTTCAAATGACAGCTTTAATTTGATTGAAAAAGTTTGTCAGTAAACTGAAATTTAATGTTTATTTAATTTTAATCCTGTTCAATTATGATGATGATAATGATTGATATTTTATAGCAACATTATCGTACATTGTTCTCTAAACACGTGCAATTAAATTAAATACTTTGCATTTTCCAATTAATATTCTATGCAAAATTAATGAGTAATCGACCCAGATAAGGATTATAGATAATATTTTTCTTAGTAATCTTTTGTTGAGTTTTCCTGTTTTTTTTGTTATTATTATTCTACTCATAAATAATTTAATTGCTTTATTTGTTGTCATCATCATCATTGTTCGTTTCAATTTTTGTTTTGTGTTCTACTTGATGATAAGCAAACTTTTTTTTTGTTTTATGTGGGCTTAGTTTTATGATCGTTATTTGTTTCTTTTCAATAATAAAAAGGATTGCTGTGTTTTTAGCGCATTGTCTCGCCATGTCGGTTTGAGAAAAATAAGCATTTTGAGTACTCGTGACATCCGTCTACTTTCAAAGGCAATAATGGGCACCATTTAAATTGACAGAGTTTGTCCATTTAACTTTTATAGTTCCATTTATTACCGAATTTTATCAAAAATTCAAAATTTCGAAAAATCTCAAACACAATTTAACTCGGTTAACGGAAATGCGCTCATGGATTGAGTTTCCACTCCATTTTTTTCAGAATTTCTTTATTGTTATTGTTATGTTAATTTAATTTAATTTCATTTTAAATAATTATACTTCAGAAAACAAAAGAAATAAAAAAGTGAAGAGATTGATGTTCTTTTAAACTAAGTTAATGCTACTTTAAAATATTGTTCTTTTGAATTTTTTATTAATTTTAATATGAAAAGTTTATCATTGACTCAATTTTTGGTCTAAGACACACCGACTACGTTCACTTGCATTTGAGAACTACATTTAACAGATAAAAATTGTGCTTAAAAGAAGAGGAGACTGCTTCAAATGACTTGAATCTATTGGTGATAGTTTGCATATGCTTTCAGACGCTTTAGCCTATAAAGGAGTGGAGTGGAAAATACCGTTGGAGCGATTTAGGTTATCAATGCTGGAATGCGGCTACTTATTGAGGTATGCTAAAGCAACTACACACAGCAACTGTCGTAAACACAACAAACAGCTATGAAGCATACAAGATCCTCGATGACCCACCGTCCGAGACATCAGTAGACGAAGGCAAACACCCCAGAGAGGCAAGAACGGCATAAGCTCAGCTAAGGTTAGGATAATCAAAACTGAAAAATTGCTTTTTAAGGTTACATTGATAAATCCGTCTCTGATTCGTGCCCATCATACCAATGCCCTAGTCATCCTCCTACCCTTACGACCAAAGATCTCTGGTCCAACCCCATTAAGATGGCAGAGTTCTTGTGATTAAAAATTAAGCTTTGGAAGACTCTGACAATGCCGCTACAACAACAACATCAATGCTGCAGTAAAATTTTCTTGATAAATTTCTAATCCTACTTCATTAAAAAAGTAACACTCCGATGTTTGTTCTTTAAATGAAGCGAATATAGACAAATAAAACAAATAATTAAATCCTAGAAACAATGAAATTACTTCCATCTCTTTTTCCTTACATTTGAAACATTGAAACACAAACATTAACATACTCAAGATTTATTTGCCTAATTAAAAGTATAATAAACGATCTGATTTTAATCTGAAACCATCACACATAAATTTTCCATCATTGTACATTCTCCGCAATTTTCACAATGAAAAGATAAAAAGGAGCGTGAAACGATAATTAACGTTTAGTATTCTAATGGTACCAGTTCTCTGCATCACACATTTCATTTTACGTGTATAAAATATTTTATTTCATGTACAGAGACAAAAAATGGTTCTCTATTTATCAGACATTTCTGGTAAATTGTATGTGGTTGCATTTGAAACACACACACACTCATGTTGTTGTTTTTGTTTCAAAAATTTATGTCTTCTCATGCATATGATTTTTGAAACGCAACGGGACACATGAAATTTTATGAAGATTAAAAGTGTGAAATCATAAATATATTTTCCTATTCATATGATGTTTTAATAATGTGTGAAAATATTTGTGAGCATGTTAAACTTATGTTAAAATATGTAAATTGAGAAAATCGATAAATTATTTCAGGTTCATTCCTAATTTTTCATATATAAAGTTACAAAAAAAAACCAGTCGTCTCCATTTTGTCATGATTTTAAATGTCCTTTTATAAAATATCCTTTTAATTACCACTTTAATGTTAAAACATAAATTCAAATAATAAAATTATAATAATCCACTCTCCTGGGGCTTTAAATACAATATAATTATAATTCATTTGAGTTTATAGTTGTGCAACATGACAAAGTGTTTACAATAATAATAAGAATTAATTGTATTTTAATGGGTCATTTAATTCGCTTGTATGGTGTGTTAACTTGAAATTAAAAAAAAATACCTGGATTTAAAGTTTTTTTATGGATTTTTGTCTGATACACCGTTGATTTGTCTGGTAATAATCGAATTTTTGCATATGGATCTGCTGTTCCACTGAATTCACGTGGATGCAGGTTTTGGGCCTATGCGATAAAAAAGTTGTATAAAAATTGTGAAATTTCATGTAGTTTGAATTTAAAAAAAATACCTCCATTAATCGAACTGTAAGCAGTCCAGCTGATGGATCGTAAGTTATCATAAGATGAACACTGCCCTTTGTCTCTTCTGGTACTGGCATTACTTTGGATGGTGATTCCTTGGGTGCCTTGTATAAGCTCATATCAATTTTTGTATGGTCTAATTTTGCCTGCATTGAAGCAACTTTTGGCCGTGCTGGACTTGTATTGGTCAGGACCACGTGTTTGTCTGTACGTGCAATTGGCACGGAATGGGTTGATAACGGTAATGATCGATTGCTGCTTGTCGGGGATGATGGAGTTTGTGGCATTGATTCATCTGTTTAAAATGCAATTAAATTAAGTTGAAATGTTTCCTTTTGCACTTGAAATTAAAATTAAATTTACCTGCTGATGATTGTAAATCCCCAAGCATACTACTTTGTTTGTGTAATGTGGGTGGCACCCAAAATGTTGGATCGTCAATTGATGATGGACTTCCATTGTGTCTATTTAATGAACGTGAACTACCCGCTACTGGATCAACACTAAATGGTGTCCCACTTTCAACAAGTGCCTCTCGACTATTGTATTCATTAACATTATAAAAACTTTTATTTCATTTTTTGTCATATTTTCTTACGCATTGTTAACGCTCAAAGTGATATTACAAAAAATTATAAAAACAATTACCCTACCTTTGTCTCAGCTCTTCACGTTCCTTCGCTTGGTCCAGCAAATTCTTCTCAAACCAATTTAATTTGTATTTTTTTGAACAGGTTATATAAATAAGAGCACCCAATAACGTTACAATCACAAATGATAGAACGGCATAAATGGCAACTTGTGACAATGAAATATCATCAAATTTTATGATTGAATCCATTTTCTTTTTACTTTTAACTGTGTTTGTTCACTACAATTACATTTTTAACACATGGCCTTTTTGTGCTTTGATTTAATTGAAGTGTGTCCTTTTTTCCATGGAATGATGATACTGGAAAAAGATAACAATAAAAAATTTGATTGAATTCAAAAAGTGTGTAATTCAATCTTGGAACGTGTCACAAAGCGAAAGCAATCATAGCACGATTTCCCTTTTTTTTTGTATTGTTGCCAGACAATAAATATTATTTGCCATCTTTTTCCAGGTGTTTTTTTCTTTAAAAATATTATTTTTATTTTTTATATAAATAAAAAAATCAGTAAATGCTTGGATACAAGTTAGCACGTGTATGAAAAAAGAAATGAAAAAGCACTAAAATTGGATGACATTAGAAAACAAATAAAAAAAGAAGAACAGACACAAAATTAAGGAAACACAAAAAACCACACGTCTATTAAATTTACTGCTGTTTTGACTCCACACGAGACATTTATAACATGGATCTGTTTTAATTTCAAGTAAATTAAGAATTTTAAGGTATGCTTTTGTGATGGTGTTACATGTAAATGCAAAGCTAGAAATTTTTTCTTGTGAATTTCCCTTGAATTTTGTTAATAACCAAAAATGGCCTCTGTAGACTCAAAAATTTAGAATGAAGATAAAATGAGAGCCCGATGATTTCACGACCCCGTAAAAATTCGTAGAACCCGTTTTTAATTTGTAGGAAATTTTTACATGGTCCTAATTTTTCATAAATACGATCGTTTGATGAATTCACATAAACTTTCTTTTCCTGAATTTTCTGATTTTTCATTTACAATACATATGACATTAAGAAAAAAAAAATAAATAACAATTTATCATAAAATTCGTGTCTTGTGAGTAATATCATATTGGATTAATGAAAAAAATGTTTTATGTACATGAGATTATTGTATGATCCCCTGAGATGCTATAAATGTATAAAAAAAGTCTGACTGTGTACTATTCTATTCATACAAGGAAAGTGAGTGCAAAATTACATTGGTTTTATTTCAGGGTGGGACTCATTTCCTTATCATCATATTTCTGAGGTATTCCTGCTGGCAGTTACGGTTTTTTAATGAATTTAAGGCACAAATGGGCTCGGTTGATTTTTGCTTCGACGATAAAATCAATCATGAATCAAAATTTGTCTTTTATTATGAACATTTCAATACAAATAGATTTGATAATTTCATTTTATTCTGCTTGACTCAGCTGTTATGAATAAATCACTGACAGCACTTATGGTTTTTCCTCTTAATATTTGTTCAAGTGTTTTCAATATTCAGTGACTGCAGTAATAATAAAAAATGCAATGCAATCAAAATGCAGTTGTATTTTACAAATTTTTTCATATTTAATCAATTTTAGCTATAAAATGCATGTGATCTTGATTTTAGTAACCATTTCTTCAAAATGGCTAGAAATTTAAGACTTCTAAGTGCATTATTGCTTTTAAATTTAATTGCTCTGAGTCTGGCTGGAACTCGTGGAACAACTCGTTGTGAAAAGAGAAATAAATTAGATAGAGCTACAATACAAAAATATCGTAATTGGCAAATTCCGACCAAATTTAAATATAATAATAATGAAAAATGTCATCTTCATTGTGTCTTTAAACAGATTGGTTGGATGAGAGGACATTATATTATGGTAATTTTTAATGAAATAATTTGAATTTAAAAACATTTAATTTTTAATTCAAACCAAAGGATGCCCAAATTGGTAACGATATTGATGCAAAGAAGGAATTTACACAGAAAACACCTCATTTACGCACACTTTTATTCGAAGATTGTAATATCAATGAACGTTCTCTCACAGACAAGTGTGGAAAAGCCATTCAGCTCTATACATGTTTAGTTCAAAAATTCAAACCAACGCACACAATCAAAGCAGCTTTCAATTATGCAAATGAGCAATCAGAAGAATGAGCTTTAACATTTTTTTTTCTCATATTCATCAAATAAAATAGTGATCAAAACACATTAAAATGACTTGATATTAAATTTGATTCATGAACATAATTTTTTATTCATATTTTGTCATGACACCAAACAAAAAAAAAACACATTAAAATACCAATTTATTTTTCGTTTCCGTTCTTTAGTGATAAATCCAATTTACAAGGAAACGAGAAAAAAATCCAAATTTATAATATTTTGTCTTATAGATTTATCCACCAATCGTTCAAGCATTTAATTTTTATATCAAATTCTATAGATTTATTTTTTTTTTGCTCAATAACACAATGAAACATTTTTTTGTGTTTATTTATATTTCAGGGTATGTATAACGTTATGTTCTTAAATTTATCGCCCACATACAAAGAAAGCCATAATCTGACAGTAAATTCAGTAAATTTTTTACCTTACTTTTGGGTTTTTTTTTGCCTACCTACAAATTTAGACCCACAATAAAATTATGTATTCATCCTAAATATTTTATAAAATATGTTTAGTTTGGAATATTTATAAAAAAATACATATTTTTTTTATTTAAAGTAAAATTCTTAATTCATTGAAAAAAAATGCTCTTCAAGGCACATTTTGATTGTCTGAATGTAGATCTACTTGATTTTTTGCTAAAAACTTCTCAAAAAAAAAAATTGAGACGCTAAAAGAAAATTTCATACTTACATTTTTTTCTTTAAATTTTGGATGTGAAATTTTTCCTATGAAGTTTGACCGTTAAATTAGCAAAAATGTTCTGTTTTGCCAGTTTTTTAAAGATATTCGAGTAACTGTCAAATATTCAACCACAAAAAATTCCTCTTACTTTTCAGGAGTTTTCAAATTATTTAAAAAAAACCTTTCTATTTAGGAGTTTTTAGAAGTGACAACACCGCTCAACATTCAATTTTATCTAAATGCTTTTAAGACCACTGTTTCAAGGTAAACGTTCAAGAATTTTCTTTTTTTGTGTACAAATTTCAGACACAGTGAAAAAACATGATATGAATAACAATGATGACATTTATGATGAGCAAATAAAAATTATTTTGCAAATTACTTCAATGTCCTAAACGAAATTCGAAATTAAAAGTGATGTAAACCCATGTAAACCGTAAATAATTGACTTTAATTTTTACTAAACTTATTTTTATGATTACTCAATGCCTATGGTGATGGTCATTTATAAAAAGAAGGTAGTAAAAAGTGTGACATATTTCAAGCTAAATTTTATCATTTTAGTATTGATTGACATGTAACGACAATTTATGAAAAAAAAATTTTGGAATGGAAAAATTTCAATAATTTAAAGAGACAAAAAAAAATTTATGATCATAATTCAACTTTAACAGCATTGCAGGTGTGGTAACTTTAACTTGTAGCATCTACACAAAAATATCATGTTGAAGATAGACAGAAATGGATATCGATATTTTTTTGGGATTTTATTATGCACTATGAGAAGAAATTAAGGTGAATATTTCAACTTGCTTCCATGCATGATTGTTACTTTATTTTATGGTATTTGTTCAAAGAAAAATTGATATGAGAAGAATTTTTCTGAGAATTTTTTCAGTGCAGTGGTAAAACATGGAAAAATTGAATTTTTATGATTTTATCCAAAACATATGGGACATGAAAGCTTTCACTTCATCTAATCTTAGTCTGATATTTTATAACAAAATAAACATGAATAGAATATAGCTAACATTATAGAACAATTTTTAAAAAAATAACATATTTAACCCATTGGCAAATTTCTCCTCAATTTTAATGACTTTCGTACAACTTCGTTTTTTTGCATACAGGCTTAAAAAATCTTTTGAAAACTACTTGAATACAAAAATATTTGAAAAGTCATTAAAAATCACACACAAATTTTCCAATGGGTGTAGGCATTTAATATACAAATTTGAGCATTACATTGACCTTTAAAATTCACAAGGGAAAAAATATACTTTAAAGAAATGAGATCACAATTAAAGCTCAGATAAAATTTCGGTTATGTAAAATTTAATTTCATTTCACATTAATTTTGTGGTAAACAAATTTATTAATAAATTTCTTCAAAATTCTTCTAAAAATAATCAATTTAAGGGATTGAAAACCTTGTGTAGGATCATTCATGTTATTTTAAGGTATTTTGTAAATTAAATAAAACATTCTTAGTCAATTCTTCTTTGTATCAAAGAAAAAGATCATTAAATGAAGTGGCATGCAATTAAAATTGTGTGGTTTTAAGATAAAACGAAATGTTTTTTACCACAAGGATTTTTATCTCTTAAGACCTTTATCAATATTTTGCATGAAAAACTTTTAAATTCACATTTTACATGTAATTCAATCCTGCAGCAACCTCTTTAAGTCACTTTTAACATTAAAGGTAAAGGAAATAAAAATTGGATGTGTTCTTAGAAAAAACAAACAAACAAACATGCTTCACATCAATCATACTTGAAACAAGGAGTTTTTCACTTTTTTTCTCAGTTTACCTGCAAAAAATCTTGTAAAAATATTCAACATAAACATGAATGAAATGGAGAATTGTTCATAGTTAGAAAAAATAAAATTATATTTTTACTAATTATGTTCACACATGACAGACATCTGAGTTCAAACCACAAGAGATTTCAACTGTTACAAAAACCATCTTTAAGACAAAAAAAAATATAAATGCTAACTTCCAAAATGAATTTTCCCCTATGTCACTTTCCTTCATTGTCTTTTCCACACGTTTCTGCAATTTGTCTTGCAAGGAAAGGAGAGAGTTTGTATATTGATTACTTGCAAACATGTTCTAGTGCATCATCTTCTATATTATAACAATAACAGTAATAAAAATAATGGTTTTCTTTATCCATGTACTTTAAAATTACCTTGAAACTAATCAAGAAAGTAAAATACATTTAATAATAACCAGACTCTTGAGAGATTATTAAGTTTAAAATGTAAAATAATGGTTGAGATTTAAAAAAAAAAATTATAATAATTTCTGATTAAATTGTACATTGAAGGTATTTCCAATGAAGCTTTTTACAAGTTTTATATTGCTGTTACGCTATTTTCTTCCAGACCGCGTAGCGTCCGAACGGTTCATCTGAGACCCAAAGTATGTTCTAGACTTATGTTCGTATTCACCGTGGGACTATTTTCTTCCAGACCGCGTAGCGCCCGAACGGTTCTTCTGAGACCCAAAGTATGTTCTAGACTTATGTTTGTATTCAGTTGGGAGTGTTTATGGATCAAAAAAATATAGGGTGCCCATACAAAAAAATAGGGTGACCAGGTGGAAAATTCCGAAATTTTCCGGGAAAATGGAAAATTTTCATGCCAAAATTTTCTTCTCATAATTCTGAACAACTTTGCCTAAGACACCCCATATCTAAGTCGTACAGGAAAAATTTTTTTTTTATACAACATAAAATTTTCATTCACATCACATGCATCTCTTATTACAAGTTTTATATTGCTGTTACGCTATTTTCTTTAAGACCGCGTAGCGCCCGAACGGTTCATCTGAGATCCAAATAATATGTCCTAGACTTATGTTAATATTCAGTGTTACGCTATTTTCTTCCAGACCGCGTAGCGCCCGAACGGTTCTTCTGAGACCCAAAGTATGTTCTAGACTTATGTTTGTATTCAGGCTCTAGTGTTTATGGATCAAAAAAATATAGGGTGCCCATACAAAAAAATAGGGTGACCAGGTGGAAAATTCCGAAATTTTCCGGGAAAATGGAAAATTTTCATGCCAAAATTTTCTTCTCATAATTCTGAACAACTTTGCCTAAGACTCCCCATATCTAAGTCGTACAGGAAAAATTTTTTTCATACAACATAAAATTTTCATTCACATCACATTCATCTCTTATTACAAGTTTTATATTGCTGTTACGCTATTTTCTTTAAGACCGCGTAGCGCCCAAACGATTCATCTGAGACCCAAAGTATGTTCTAGACTTATGTTCGTATTATGCGTGGGAGTGTTTATGGATCAAAAAAATATAGGGTGTCCATACAAAAAAATAGGGTGACCAGGTGGAAAATTCCGAAATTTTCCGGGAAAATGGAAAATTTTCATGCCAAAATTTTCTTCTCATAATTCTGAACAACTTTGCCTAAGACACCCCATATCTAAATTGTACAGGAAAAAATTTTCTCATACAACATAAAATTTTCATTCACATCACTAGCGAGGGGCAAGATTTTCAAAATATTGGAAGTTTTCAATGAATTCCAAAAATCACATCATTTTTTGATGTAAAATTTGCTCCTAAATCCGATAAAAAAATAAAATTTGGGGGTTCCCATACAAAAAAACTTGCGACTTGCCGATTTTCGGTTTAATTTTCAAGTTCTTTGGACTTTTCTATTGATTTGCATCATGAAAGTCGTCATCTAGATATTTTTAAGATTTAAAATCAAAAAGGTGAGAATTTTCTAATGCGATTTAAGTATTTAAACTCTTGTGTAGCTTTCTTAGAACAAAAGTTATGACATTTTTTTGAAAAACGAGAGTTTTAGCCAAAAAGTCGAGATTTTTCATGATTTTTTTGTAGTAATGCGAGAAAAAGTTGAAAATTACACAATTTTCTATAATTTTGCCAAATAAACAATCGATCTTTTTCGTAAATTCATTAATATTTGACCAAAATTCAAAATCTCTTTGAAAAATCAATTAAAATTGTTTAATCGACCTCTTTGAACAAATTTCATACCATAATACCAAAATACTTGTAACTTTTGATCTACAAAGGATAAAAAAGTGATTAGATACTTAAAACACGTTAGAAAAATCTCAATTATCCATTTAAAACATAAAAAAAATTAAAAAAATAGGGTGACCAGGTGGAAAATTCCGAAATTTTCCGGGAAAATGGAAAATTTTCATGCCAAAATTTTCTTCTCATAATTCTGAACAACTTTGCCTAAGACACCCCATATCTAAATTGTACAGGAAAAAATTTTTTCATACAACATAAAATTTTCATTCACATCACATTCATCTCTTATTACAAGTTTTATATTGCTGTTACGCTATTTTCTTTAAGACCGCGTAGCGCCCAAACGATTCATCTGAGACCCAAAGTATGTTCTAGACTTATGTTCGTATTATGCGTGGGAGTGTTTATGGATCAAAAAAATATAGGGTGTCCATACAAAAAAATAGGGTGACCAGGTGGAAAATTCCGAAATTTTCCGGGAAAATGGAAAATTTTCATGCCAAAATTTTCTTCTCATAATTCTGAACAACTTTGCCTAAGACACCCCATATCTAAATTGTACAGGAAAAAATTTTTTCATACAACATAAAATTTTCATTCACATCACATGCATCTCTTAAAGGAATGTGCTTTATGTATCGCCTGATTTTGAGTGTTAGGGGTCTTAATCAACACTAAAAAACAAAAAATAAAAATCGCAGTCCAAAATCTAATGAGCTTAAGTAAGTGAAGTTTATCAACTTCAAAAATACAAGTTTTGGAAATGTGAACACAAAAACATAAAACAAGCGAAAAATTCAAATCTGAAACTTGTACAATTTTTGTTTTGATCAATAACAAAATATAAATTAATGAAAATTTTGTTATTGATCAAAACAAAAATTGTACAAGTTTCAGATTTGAATTTTTCGCTTGTTTTATGTTTTTGTGTTCACATTTCCAAAACTTGTATTTTTGAAGTTGATAAACTTCACTTACTTAAGCTCATTAGATTTTGGACTGCGATTTTTATTAATCAATGAATTCTTATTAAGGTTAAATGAATTTGACATTTTGAAAGTCGTGTCAGGTAAACAAGTCAATCACTTTTTCGCAAGAAATTGATCAATAATAATGAGATTTTATGGATAAAAAAGAATTGAAAGAATTGGAATTGATTGATGTTTTATTCAAAGAAGTGACCCAATAAATGATGAAAATAAAATTTCTCATGTGTGATTTAACCTGGGACATAAGAAAACTCAGTTTGGGTTTTTTTTACTATTTGGATGTTTGGTTCCCTCGAAATGTAGTTTTGTAATTTATTAAAATCAGAATTTCTCAATTTGTTTGTATTTCATGAGCCTTCCAAGCACACAATCCTAAGCGGATTTATGACACCAGGATAGGAAACAGAAATTTCATCTCTCACAAGATTTTCCAAATCAAAAATATTTGCATTCAATTATAATTGTCTAATCCGAACACGAAAAAAAAATCACGACAAAGATAAGTGCGTAGAAAAACATTCACCTAAATAAATAAATTGAAAAAAAAAACAAATTATCACAAATAGAAATTTGATTGGTTGTTTACCTTGCAAATTCAATCACGTTTTCAATCTAATGAGAAAAAAAACATGGATAAACACAAACACATTAAAATTTTTTTTCACATCAATTTTGATTATTTTATCATCATGATGATTTTTTTTTCCTTGCAAAGTAAGTAAACAATTTCTTTCAAAACACAGACAAAGATAATTTTACATTTCAAAATATATATAGAAAATGCAATCAATTAGGATAACAATGAAATGCGCAACAGTTGATTCAAATAAATTGGCCTCATTGTTTTGCATTAAGAAAAACAAATTTTAAAATAACAAGAAAATTCGAGGTTAATGAATGAAAAACAAAAAAAATAATGAAATACAGAAAACAAAACAAAATTGTGTGTGTGTGGGTTGAGATCTCTAGAAACATCTTAACACAAACGAATTAAAGGAACACACAATTGAAATTAAATATTCATTTAATATTGGTCTAATTTTATTCTCATTCTGTCTGACTTGAAAAAAAAACTCATTCAAAGATTTTGTTTCTTATCCTCTTAAAATGTATTTCAACATTCATAAGACATCCTCATGATTATTGAGTGGATTTCAGGGAATTATAAAAATTTATTTTTAACTTCAATGGAATTTAATACAAAATTTATAAGGAATTTATATAAAATTTATACGAAAATAATTCAGATGAAGTGTTTATGTTTAATAGATAATGTTACAATCCTTATCTCTTCTTGTCTTGATCTGGATGTAAAAATATGTCGTTTTTTGATTAATGCGCATACTAAAATATTGAAAGAATTTATGATGAGTTTGTTCCGCACTACAAGATGAATTTTGTATGGAATTGAAGCACGCAACCAGGTAATAATTTCACGTTCACTCAACATATTTGTAGAAGTGAATTATATTTTTCCTGTTCATCTCAATGTTGATGAATATTTAATTTAAAAACTGTTTGATTAATGGTCTTATTAAAACTTCTCTTTTTCTCTTGTATTTATAAATAAATTTGTATGAAACATTTCAAACAAATAAACTGAATAAATTGAACAAGTTATCATACAAATGTATTTTTAATTTTTAATTATTCTGAATAATTAACCATGCACGATCTGACGAGGATGGTTATCGTGGTGTGGGTTGACGCACCGTGTTGAAATTTCCTTAAGAAAAGTTTCTACCAATTTTAAGGCGACGCCTTTTAACTTTATCTAATTAGTTATTTGTATCTCTAGCCTCTTTGTTTTCTTCTTCTTATTCGTAGAAATCATTACATTTACTAGCAAATCGATATATCTGGAGGGCTTTTTCGATTTACATTGAAACGATGAATTTAACATGCATTATTGAACGTGAATGGAAAATCAATCAATGGCCCCTATTTCTTGGCATTTTCCTTAATCTCAATTTTCATCTAAATCTTCATTTTCCATAAAATATGTTGACACTAGATAAAATTAAAAATAGACATTTATAGAGAAATAAGGCGACGCTTTAAAATCCAAAAGGGCTTTTTTATTCTCATAGGAAATTTCAACACAGTCGTTATCCTAGTAAAAGTGAAGTTTTCAAACATCAAAAGATATTCAAAATTTCTAGAAAACTCATTCATTTTATATACCAATTTCACCTTTTCATCATTATCTGTCATCTTGTCTGATCCTAGTCAAAACTTTTAATTGATCACCTAAAAATTGACATAAAACAAGCTAATAATTTACTTACAACATTTTATACTTCATGAAAACATTGTAAACGAATTCAGTGACAAGATTTGAAGGAAATGCGATTATTGTGAACAATTATGTCGCCTGTCTGTTTCCCAGAAGTCTTCAAATCCGAAATTCACAAGCAAAACATAGGTCTCGAAAGTTAACGAAAATCTACAAAATTTAGATTTTAAGCAGAATCTAATAAACCATTTTATTTGATCTTATTAACATCAAAATATCCAAAATCATCGAATTCAGCGATAATCATCTTAAGACACAATTCTAAAGACAACTTATAGGCTGTTGCATGATGTTGAATTCAATTTATGGAAATGCGCTTATTCATACTGTTCAAAATTACAATTTTTTTTTCTCAAACAAAAATGTAAAAGACAATGTTGTCAGAGGACGATCATCTTTTTTTTCTCAAGAAAGTTGATACAAATTATTTTAAATTTATCTTGTCGTCTTTGCTTTTCTTTACTTTTCTTCATTAATGTTATTTATTTTATTAAGATAAATAATGATATATTTATAAAGTAAGAAACAGTTGTGGTCACTGTGTTTTTTTTTCAAGGAGTTCATCAGAAATTTTAATTAATGAGAACTGTTTCAAACATTTTCCGATAATTCATCAAAAATTTAAGAAAAATCAAGTTTTTTTTTTAAATTTTGACTCAAATATTTAAAAAAAAAACCCCGTTACATCACTGACCAGAAAATGTGATGACAGAAACAGAACTGAATAAGGTTTTTGTACACCTTATTAAAGGAATTGTAGAAAAAATATTGTAAACATGAGAAAAATAATTCAGAAATTAAAATGAAATTAAATGACAAATTAGTTTACATTTCCTTTAAATTATATTATCCCTAATTCGTTTTTTTTCTTTCTTTTTCTATGGAAAATTTAATAACATTTTTGCAAGTTCATTTAATTCACTTCCAGAAGTAATTTTCTTTATATTTTTATTTTAAATTAAATTTGTCACGCTCATGGACCGGAAATGGGGAAAAGAAATCTCAGTGACTATTGTTAAGACAATCATATAACTGAATTGTCACATGAAAAACAATGTGAGACAATTTTTTTTACTTTTGATATCCAATTTGATGTCCAAAGTATGATCCCCCGAGATTTTAACGGAAATTCACACCACAAAATGTTTATTTCATTCATGCTTTCTTTTAGACAGCATTATTCCGAAGGAAAATGTTCTAACAAAGACTGAAAAAAACCTTATCATTTCAGGTACAGACTTAAATTAATATAATCATTACATAATTCTAACTTAAATTAACCATCCAAACGTCTCAAGTTCAAAAGTTCGTGTCTCTTCGTCAGTATAATTTTTTCGACAAAGTTGATTAAAATTCAACTGCATCCTGGTCATGGGTTCATTGTCACCGTAACTAGTACGATGAGTAACTATAGATAAAGGCTGTCTACATCTGGTTGGGTAGGGATTACGATTAAATTAAGCCATGTCAAGTAACTGAGGGGTATTTAAAGATCCGTCAAGCAGTTTAAAAAAAATGAGAAATCAGCCGCTTTACGTCTGTCAGACCAAGAAGCGACAGTCTATCTTCGTATGGAGGAAGATCATATGGATTAGGCCATTCTAATCCTCGAACGCGTGACCATCATTTTTTGGTCAATTCTGTAAAGTTATCAGTCGTAAAAGTACTTCTTACTGTAGACAAACAATTTCTTCCATCTTAAAAAGTCGAATATCATAATTTTTTTATGATTAGTAAAATTTTCATGTTCAACATAATCTCATAAAAATAATTATCAAACCAAACATTTACTTCAAATACCATTTTATCATATTTTTTTCTTATCACAAATCAGTCAAACAAATTGAATATTATTCATTTTATTCTTTATTACTTTATAAATTATGTCACACAGATTTCATTGTCTGTCAAACATAATCAAGATTCACATCAAATCATGTAATTTAATACAATTTTATGTTACACTAACGATATTCAATAAGAAAAATTGTAACATTGATTATCAACGAAGCATGTGCTTAAAAATTTTGTTTCGAATTGTGATCCAGATAAGATAATTTTTTTATCGACACGTGCGGGCGCTACTAAGAAACATAAAATTATATTTTTTTTGATATGAAATTAGTTTGGTAACATGAAAACTTAATGATTTCATTCAACAAAAATTTCCATCGAAAGATAAAATAAAAAATATGACAGCACGTGTACAAACAATATCAAATTTACGTTTATATAAGCCATGAACTTTTGCACTAGTTTTATTTTATCATGTGTTGCATTATTTTTCACATAAACACACAATTTTATTGCACTTGAACTCTGTTTCTATATATATAGAGTTGAGTAGCTCAAGCAAAAATGTAGAGAGAGAAAAAAGACCCCAAAGCAAAGTTGCATTATTTTGCAACAATGAGGTAACATAAAAAGTTAAACCGTGTTAACAGAGGAAAAATTTTCCTTTTATCATATAATTATTACATTTTCCATTATTTAAAAAAAAAAACACACACACACAATTGAAATACGTTTCCAGTGAATATAAAACGTAAAATGATAATAATATAAAATTACATCGATTTTCTCAGTACTTTGTCCTTTATATCTCATTTGATCCCCTTGTAAATACCTCTGACTTTATACCGTTGCTTTATTTGTGGTTCATTTGTATTTACAATATACTAAAATAAAATAATAATGAATTTCAAACTATTTAATAAGGTACGCAAATGATGTTTGCTTGACACATGAAAATGGGTAATGAGACGCTTTTGTTGCCTTTGTTTCATTTTATGTTATATAAATATTAGCTTATTTCTAGTTCAATTGAGAAGATGAGTAAATATTGTAATAACGTGTACTTTGGTCTTAAATGTTGTGATATTACGAAATAATGATGAGGTTTGTATTGTCATGTCGTCTCAAGAGAAAAATTCTGTAAACGTAAAATAATAATTGTATCGACATTCCATGGTAATTTCTTGCAAACAAAAAAAAATTGGTAAACGTGCCTTGAAATGTTATCAAAGATTTTATTTAAATAATTGTGTGTATATAAAATTAGTTTGTAAAAGGAACCAAACTATGTTAAGAAAATAAGAGGATGAATGGCGGATGTGAACATTTATTGTCTCTTGCAAAATTTTGGTATATGTTTAGCAATTTTGACATTTGAATAAATGTTTATTTTCATTTGAGAATATTTACAATCATGAGACTGTGTATCGAGTGAATGGTAAGGAAAATATTTTGAACGTTCATTAATTATGGAAATGGTATATGATATATTTAATGATGAGGTCAGGGTATGCAAATAATGTGTTAAATGTGATAAAAAGAAGATGAAAAATTGACCAAAGTTATTTGAATAGAATGTTTTGACCTTCAAACCAAGAAAAATCTTTGGTTGAGCGACAAGAATCTCATTTGGCCAAATATTAAAATGGATAAATCTCAAAGAAGTCCATACAAAGATTGGACTTGGAAGGAAAATATTTTAAGTCAATTTGATTTGCAGCATTCAGAAATATTTGTGAAACATCGTAAATGAACCTTCCCATTATTTTGACATTTAAGACGTCATTGAGTTCATCCATTACATTCTAGAAATTTATCGCTTTAAACACATGTGAATTTTATTAAGTTTAATTAAAATAAATGCTTTTAAAGATAAATAAATGTTTATAAGTATATTAAATTGAAGCATTTTAATTGGTCAATTTCCCCATTATAATTGTGTTCATCGTGATATGGAGATTAATGTTTTATTCACAAAAAACATTAACACACGTGTTATGACTGTCAGAGCGAATCTTTGATTGTTTCCTTAAATTTGGCAACAGGTATGTCCCAGCACCTTGTAGTGTTATAATTAACAGGATTTTATATTTTTGTGCTTCTTTGGCAGAATTTATTTCCTTCAGTCTTTTAATATGAAATTTCAATTTGATCGAAACCAAACAGCAAACACAGAACGTGTAAGATTTATGATGATCCCTTTGTGATTAAATCTCTCTTCTCTGCATTGGTCCGCCCTATTCTGGAGTATGGCAGCGTGAGCTGGAACCTGTATATAGCTACACAGAAATCTTGGATTGAATCCGTGCAACGTAGATTTGTTCGTTTCGCACTTCGAGGATTAGGATCGTCTAATTCATATGATCTTCCTTAGTACGAACATAGGCTGGCGCTTCTTGATCTGAATACTCTGACTGACAGGCGTGAAACAGCTGATTTCTCATTTTTTTGAAACTGCTTGACGGATCTTTAAATACCTCTCAATTAATTGATACGGTCGAATTTAATCATAACCACTACCCAACCAGACGTAGACTACCTTTATCTATAGTTCACAATCGTACTTCTTACGGTGACAATGAACCCAAGACCAGGATGCATTTGACAATGAACCCTCATTAAAACGGATTTTTTTCGCAAAAACTTTTTTTTGTAAAATCATCTTGGTAAGAAAAGTTCATAACTGGTTAAATTGGCCTTACAATAATCAGGATGTTACACCAATTCTCAATGATAATATACAAGGAAACAATTTTGAGAAAGGAAATTTAAGTCAAGTAAATCAACATATTGTTATCATATCATGTCTCAATCAAGTGCAATGTGCTACATTACATTCCAATTTTTCTCTGTTCAACATATGTTTTGTATCACAAAAGACACGTAAATAAATAATGTGTATGATATCATTGTAATTTTGTTCTTTCTTTTCATGTGTCACATAAACTTACATTTTTATTGTTTATTTTAAAAGTGTATTCCTTTTCCTTCTTTGATATTATTTCTGCATATTATTTTGTTTATTTTTTCCTTGAATTGATATTTTTCTTGTCTTTTTCAATTTTTTGAGTAATTTTATCATTCAATATCAATTTTTATTTGTTTTATTACATTTCTGGAAATAAAAAGCGATAAATTTTACTTTTTTTTAAATTACATTCAATTAACTTCACTTCTTTCGATGTTTTTTTATATTTGAAAAATGTCATTCAAACATATGTTAAAAGTAAAAAAAAGTTCACACACGAACATGGAAAGCTTATTAATTATGAATAACA
This sequence comes from Culicoides sonorensis, assembly GCA_900002565.1. Lineage (NCBI taxonomy): Eukaryota > Metazoa > Arthropoda > Insecta > Diptera > Ceratopogonidae > Culicoides > Culicoides sonorensis. Next base: position 44,653 of record LN483830.1, read on the forward strand.
ATTTGAATTGTGATAGATCAAGTAATTTATGTAAAAATATTCCTTTGAGTTTTTAAAGTACTTTTCCTCGTGTTTTTTTTATTAATATTTGAATTTAAACTCAAAAAAAAATTTTTTCTCTAAGAAAATTAGGATTAATACTATTTTTTTTTGGAATTTCAATTAAAAGCAATTTTTATGTTAAATTAATTCAATAATTTAATTCAATAACGATTTTTTTCCTCTTATTCATCTTATCACGTTTCAAACGAAATGATCCAAAACAATTAAATTCCTCAATTTCCTTATCTCACTCATATTTCATTTGCAAAAATGCGAATCGCAATGAGTAGAGAAAATATCGTATTTTATTATTATTTTCATCTGATACACTCTGATATATATTTTATGATTATTTTTTAATTTTAAATTACATTTTTTGGTAGAAGATTCAACCGTTAACGGCAACGTTCTAACAGCAACTGAGTGAGTTGACATGCAACAGGATAGAAATCTCCTTATGTTATGATTCTACATTATGCGGGTTATTACAGTAATATTTGTTTAGGATGATGCTGAAATGAGAAAAATTTCATGGATTTTAGAAAATTGGGTGATGAAAATCACGTCGCCCTATTCAAAATACGAATATAATTTCAGCGATTTTCACCGAAACTACAAATTCCCACATGCGCACTATTAACTTTAAGACATATTTATCACTTACTCATACACAGAAATGAATTTTAACTCTTCAGATAAAAAACCACACTGCAATATGGCACTCAATTTTATACTTGTTGGATATCCTATTAAAATAAAAATATAAATCATAAATAAAATGTTTAGTACTGTGTTAAAGTAGCGACTCACATAATGAATGGTAATGATAAAAGAAAATAATAATAATAATAAATAATGTTTAAAGATCGACACATTGTCGTCGTGCCATCAACATTTCCATCATTTCATCAATTCAAAGTGCAATCTGTTTACAAACAAACAACAATAAATTTATTTGATAATGTTTCAGACATTGCGACTCTTCTTTTATTCAAAAGTTTATTCATAACACAACTTGTTGAGACAAAATAATGAGTTTACACAAGGAGATCAGTTTATCGTTACATCATTTAACAGCATGTCACAAACAGATCGATTTATTTACTGACCTCAATTTTAAACACAATATGGGTAAATATTTGTTGTGCGAATTAAAAGTGTAGTGTGTAAATGTGAATTGGTAAACAGTAATAAAAGTATTTTAATGAGTGTACGAATTGATGGGAGTGATTTAAATACAAATATTGTGCATATATTTTGTAGTAAAATGGAGACGACTGGCTTTTTACGTATAATTGGAAAAAATCAGGTTTATGTTCATCTGAGTGAAGTTGTTGTTGGAAAGAGGAGCCCATGAGGAGTTTGGATCAGTCTTTCAATTCGAGTCAGAGCTTTGGACTGATTATCTGTATCATTGGGGATTGAACGGTGCAGTCGTTGGCGTGCTTTACCATCAATCTTAAGGTTTGCAGTTCGATTTTCTCTCCAGCCATTAAATTTTACTATCTCAAATGATCCTTTTTCCGACTACTCAATTTGAGTTAAAGGCTAGCTAAAGGTGGCAACTGCTTGGAATGTCAGGATAACAGTTAAGTCCCTCGGATGATGATAATGGGCCCGACTGATGGCCTGAGTCCAAGCTTAATAACCGCCCTACCAATCTGATCTGATCTGTATCGTTTTCTCAAAAGTGTCACTGCGATATTGTTTTACGTTAGACAACAAAAATCCACAACTTTTATCCCACAAATCCATGCAACATTTTCAGCATGGTTTCAGTCATAACAGTCATGCATTTAGCTTGTATATAAAAATATGACACAAAGGATAATGATGAAAAATGAATTTTGACACATATTCTAATTCTCAAGATAACTTCTTACACATATGGCCATATGTGAAACTTAGTTATTTTAAAGTTGAATGCACCAGCAGATGAATTTCATATTCAAATGAGTATAAATGCAATTTTCTGTCACATTATTATTATTATTCGCATCATCATTATCATTTCACATTATTATTATTATTAAGATTGATTGCCGTTTTTTAAGCATCATATAAAATAATATGCCATGTTATTAAAATGATGTGATATGATAAATAGTAATAAATTAATGAGAGGCAACATTTTAATGCCATTTTTATTAGGATTTGACATGAAAATGAATCATAGTGCAGATGAGAGAAGAATTTTACAGGAAATAATTATAATTATGAATTACTTTAAAATTTGTGTGATTCATGGTTTAAAATTTACATCAAAGCATCTAACACTAATTGTGTACGTTAAGAAGAGAAAGAGAATAGTAAATTAGATGGTTAATTGAATGTGATATGACTCGACGCCTTTGCTTCCTTCCTTTTCTTTAAAAAGTAATTTGTATTTGCTTGGTGAAACGTTACTTAATCATGTTAGTTGAACAAAAGAAGATTATCACCATAATAATTATTATTAATTTTATTATCCGGTGGCATGGTGGTCGTCTAGTGAAGTTTTGAGTAGAGAAAAGGAATCACACACGATTATATTCAATTAGTCTAGTGATGTAACAATAAAAGGATCATATTTCTTTAAAGTATGAGTACTTTTATTATAAAATAAAATAAAGACGAAGACTTCGTATTCAATGATAAAAAATAATAATAATAAAAGTCAGAATAGACTTCATTCATTATGAGAGACAAATGACCTTTTATTGTTAAATTTTTTCTCTTCTATCCTTTTTTTCCTTTCATTGCAATATCATATTAGAAAAGAAAATTTAATCGTGATTAGGAGAACAATAGACATTATGATAAAACCTGTTAGATATGAAAGTCATAATAGAAATGATAAATTGATTTTTTCCTCACCCTTTCTTCTTATTTTACGATGAAAATAATACCGTTCAAAGTTCAAGATCAAGATTTTCATCTTGTAACTGATCATAAAATGAAAGTATCATTTTTCATTTTTTTTTTATTAATCATGAGTTCTTAGGATTTGTTGTCAATTGAAGTCAATACTTGTGTCAATAAACCTGTTAACTGTAAAAAATGCCTCTCACATACGAGCACCATTGCACTCTTTTGGGTCACAAGTCCCATTACATAGATTTAGTACAAAAATCATACATGAAATTTTTGATTGCTGACCCAAATTGCCGTCTCACACAGAACACATTCAAAAGCAAGTCTGCAATTACAGCGGAAATAATGCGTCATGTGCAATTTTTTCCACACACAATTCACCCATTTAGTCGACTTCGCAAATACTGGGAATATCTCATGATAATTTCATTTATTTTCTTTTATCTGTGTATGCCGTTTCGTGCGAGTTTTGTGTTTGGACGTAAAGAGGAAGTTTCATCGTTTCCATTCATTAAAGAATTGGTGATTGGTAATTTGTTCATCTTTTTAATTGACATTTACGATGGAAAGTGAGCAATATTTGTGTGTTTCAGATTTCATTTTTATTACAGATATAATTATGAATTTTGTTACTGGGTCATATAATCAACATATTGATAAGATTAATTTATCGTTGGATTATATCGGTAAACAATACATGAAATCGTTTTTTATAATTGATTTGCTGTCAAGTGTACCAAATAATTTTATGGTTTTATATTTGGTGAGTATGAGTGAAAATATTTCTTGACTTTGATGTCCTCTACAAATTTTCCATTTATTTCAGCCAATGAACGAATACCATTTGGTGACAATGTACGATTGCATTACAAACAAACTTTTAATCAATGACTGTCTCTTTGATGCACTTGACATAATCAAATATTTGAAATTCTTCCGACTTCCCACATTCTTCCTCTACATCAATAACTTTTTCAAACGAAACCATTTCCGTTCAATCTACTTCAGATTCACACGCATCATCATTACCATGATACTTGTGATGCATGTGTCGGCCTGCAGCGAATTTCTTATTGAACGTATTATAAATGGCCCAGATAATCTAAAAGATCTTTGGAATAACAAAGAAATTGAATGGAACAGAACATCAAGTTTTGAAATTTATATTAATTCATTTTATCGCTCATTTTATTTTGTTGGAAATATTGGCAATGAATTGCCAGAACAGAATACCAAGTTAAATTCAATTATTTCAACAATGTTTGTCATATTTGGATTTATAATGAACATTTATTTAATTTCACATGCTTATATGTTGATGCAAATTATGTATTCGGCAAGTATGAAGGTAACGTTAAAGCCACACCTGTTATTTTTTGCTATTTTAATCATAATTCATTGTGACACTTTGTCATCAGTTCCAACAAAATCGGTATCAACTACAGGAATTTATGCGTTACAAGCAATTACCTAAAGATATTCAAACAAGGCTACTCAATTACTATGATTATCGTTTGCAGAGACAATTGTACAAGGAAAGTGAGATACATAAAATTGTGGGAACCAAGGTGTGTCAAAAATTTGTCTTTTATGTCAACGGATTTAATTTAGTTCCCTCTTTTTTTATTATTTCAGTTATATGAAGAAGTTTCATACAACTCTCGCCTGGAAATCATAAAAAAAGTCAACTTCATTTGTATTCTTCCCACGGATCTTATACGAAAACTTGCAATTGCATTAAAAAACGAACTTTATCTGAAAGACGATCAAATTATAAGTCCAGACCAAGACACGATTTCAATGCATATCATTGTAAGTGGAACTGTGATAATGTTAAATGCAGTCGGTGAAGAATTATCTCGATTTGATGACGGAACAATTTTTGGTGAATTAAATCTTTTCAATGACACTCCAACAGTTTTTTATGCAATTGCATTAGAAACAACCGAGACATATTCCCTGAGTAAAACTGATTTCCTTAATGTTCTGAATGAAGTTGACCCAATTTATTTTGTACGTGCTAAATTGGTGGCACATTATGTCATTGGACTTAATGAGATATTTGAAGATTTAATTAACCGTGTTGTTATGTCAACAAATTTATCGGCCACGAATATGCGTAATTCAACAAAATCCGTTGCAAGTCACGTGTCCTTGTATCAATATAATCCATGATTTTTGTGCAAATAAGATAAATATTAAAGTAAAATGAGTTTATTTTAATGTTTTTCACTTACGATATTGATTTCAAAATTGAAATTCCTGTTAAATTTCATTTGATGCAGAGTAAAGTCAAATTTCTGGATAAAAAATGTAGAAAAATTGCTTTGGGTGATGAATTTTTCCTTTTATAGAAATGCATGACTTAAGTTCCCTTCTCAAATTACTATAATCTCAATTTCTGTAGTATTTAAGGTTCTGTCTTATAATTCACTAATATTCATTTTTTTTATTTATTTTTTGAAACGAGAGAAAAGTTTTCCAATCGCTTTTATTTTCATATCAAGTAAATCACAGCACTTTATATACTGAACACGCTCGAATTTCAATTTTCATGGATGTTTGTTATAACATTCGTATTTCCAATGAAATCCATAATATGGATATCTTTTGAATGTCTGTTTTAATTTTTTTTATTCTGGCACTTCAATTAGAGGGTTTAATTAGGATATAGAAGGTTGCTACCAGAAGAGAGCGCGTTTTCAAATTTTTAAGGATCAGTTTTTAGATTGTACAAAAGCACTTTACTTAACTCTTTAAGATTACGTTTCAAAAAAAAAATTTTAAAACAGCTTTTGAATCATTTTGTTTTTCATTTAAAGTAGATTTTAATATTATTATAACGAAAATCCCTGTACATATGAGTACATCTTTTAAGAGTACTTAATCATTTTCTACTCAGGTAACGTTATTTTTTTTATATTCCATTCATTTCTTGTATTTATTAAAAAGTTTATCGTTTCTCTCCTTTTTTGAGTATGTGAAAATTAATAATAGCGGAAACATTCTGCGGAGCTTGTTAAGAATACATAAAAATTAAAGAGTTATAAAAGTTTTTTTGAATTATTTTTCCTTGAATCTTAAATTTTCCTTTTATTTTATTTCAATAAAAATCCAAATTTATCACTTAAAATTTTAACGTAAGTTTCATTTTCTGTTATTGTAAGATCCGGTGAATGTGTTTCTATGAAAAAAAAAAGAAATTATATGAACATTTTTTTAAAAGAATTCATTGAAACATCTCACTTACTATCAATTTTGCATTTAAATGCCTCTCTTTGTTTGATGTAATTTGCTTGCAAATACTCTAAAATTTGTATCACTTTTTTCTTGTGGATGCGTCGTTTTGCACTTTCCTTGAAAATTTTGACTAATTCTTTCTCATACATTTTCCGTAACAGTAATTGTCCTTTCAGTAAGCAAATTGAGACGGAAAGTAATGGTAACATTTCTGAATCAAAATAAATATTTAGATCAGATGAACTGGATTTGAGTTGGTAAGTTTTTCGATGGTTCTCTGTAAAAAATGAATTTTTTATGATTTTACTTTAGAAATAAAATTTTTTACCATTCAGACTTTTCAAAGTCCTTTCACGCTCAAATAAATATTCTTGTTGCAATTTCTTCAAATATTTTTGTTTGAAATTTCCCGCTAAAACACCAATATTTAAATTGTGAATACTTTCATGCTGATCAAATTTTTGTAGAATTTGTGTATCATAAAAATCTAGAAGACTTTTTTGTAAAATGTTTCGATATTTCACTTTAATTTCCTCCTGACGCTCGAATTTCATGGCATCACTTTGTTCATTATCTAAAGATTCCATTGTATTTTCAATTGAGTCGTTTTCCTTGAAAGTAACTTTCGACACATTTGTTTTTGAATCAGGTAACCCTGAGTGACTTGTATCGTCCAAGTGAGTTGAATCAAAAATCTCAGATGTTTTTTCCATGATAAAGTTTTCTCTTATCCTTTCAATAATAATTGTAATATGCAAAGACGTGGAAAAATAAAATGATGAAGATGAGGAATAAAAATGGAATAAAAAATTTTGTTAATAAAATAAAAATGATTCCGATTACGATGTATGTTGAAAGATATTTTGGATTTATTGTAAATGACATACTTTAAAATGAAAAAAATATATGGCATGAAACTCTTAGTTGACTTAAATGAAAATACACCGGTTTTCAAACATTTTGCTTCATGAATGCATGAATTATTAGTTGAATTTTTGTCTGGCCAAAATTTGTTAACAATAAAAAAATTAAAGAGAAACTTGCTCTACTTTACTTGCAAAAACTGTTTTGACATTTCCTGAAGTTTTAAACGAACTGCAGTCCTTTGGCAAGAAACCCCGAAATTTCCTGGAAGAAAATCGAAAAATTTACCAACACCCTAATATTTTCGATTATTTTTTACCAGTCTAAAAATAATCGGAAAAAAATTCAGAAATGTCCATTTATACGCGTATGTTAAATCAGGGTCCTAAAATCGTCTAAAACTTAAGGGACACCTCTCACATCACATTTAAAAAAAAAACTCAGTCCAAAATTTAATGAATTTCTATTTTCTTCTGAAGTTTAACAACTTCAAAAATTACAAGTTCTTTGAAAGTGAACTCAAAAACGAAAAACAAGTGAAAAAAATATCAAAATCTAGAACTTGTCCAATTTTTGTTCATTCGCATATTATTATATTATTAATTTTTAACTTATTAATGACTTCGACTCTTTAGAAGTTACAGTGAATATAATAGAAATCTTGTAATAATTATTAAATGCTAGTAGTTTGTTGTTTGTACATAAAGCACATTCCTTTAAGAGGGACATTGTGATGAATGTGAATGAAAAATGACTTGTATGAGAAAAAAATTTTTCCTGTTCGTTTTAGGTATATGGTGTCTTCTGGAAAGTTGCTCAGAATGATGAGGCGAAAATTTTGGCATGAAAAAATTTTTCCATTTTCTTGGAAAATTTTCGGAAAATCGGTTTTTTCATGGTCACCCTATTTTTTTGTATGGGCACCCTAATTTTTTTATAGCCTATGTTACCCGGGCTTTGAATAGCTAAATATACCTAGAACATACCATAGGTCTTTTTCGAGCCGTTTAGCCGCAATCGTGGAAGAAACTTTTTTTGTGCATAAAATACAAAGAAGAACTTGTAAGAAAAGAAGAACAGAAAAAAAGAAGTAAAATCATTTTATGGTTTGTTAATTTTCATTTGTTTTACTTTTTTATGGCATTGCCAAAACCGCCCATTCACTTGCTAATAAAAAGTTAAAAAAAATAAAACAATACAAAAAAAAAAATCAGTGAATAATAAAATTTTATTAAAATAAAAAATTTACTGAATGAGAGTTAATAAAATTATTACTCAATGTAGGTGAATGTGTAATTTATTCCAAATCAATTTTATTAATGACGAACTCTTCACTTAAATTTGACTCTGATTTGAGTTCACTTTGTTCGATTAGCGTTTCAAATGATTTGACTGATTTCCTCTTATAATGTTCAATGATTGGAGGTGATTCGATGTCAGTTGGAAGTAATCCTTTACTTTTCAATTTATCAGAAAATTCCATGAAAAGCTTTTGAAGCTCCTCTTTTACGGTATGAGGTGATAAAATTGAATCGTTTTCAATGTCAACGAATCCAGCTTTTTCTCCGGGACGGTTATGGCGTGTTGCTGACACACCTCTGACAGTTGGCTGAGTTGGAGGTCTTCCCATTCTAACAGGAGGCTTCGTTGTTGGAGGTCTTCCCATTCTAACAGGAGGCTTCATTGTTGGAGGTCTAATGCGAACTGATCGATCACTTGTTGATGGTTTCGGTTTTGATTGGGTACTTTTTGGCGGTTGACGTACTGGTCTAGTGGCTCGTGGCAATGTAACTTGTGGTTTAGGTCTTCTTGTGATATTTTTGTCTCGTTCTGATAATTTTTGACCTTGAGCGATTTTCTTGGAAAGCAATGAAGTGATTTTTTCCTTTTGAGCTAAACTCGTTTCCAATTTTTTCTTTTCCTTTTTCATTTCTTGTATTTCATTTTGAATTTTTGACATTTCATGGAGGTTTTTCTCCAATTGATTTCTTTTTTCCTCAATAATTAATTGCTTTGTTGACTTTGAAACGACTGACATCTCAAGTGCAATATCTTCGGCCAATTGCTTTTCAGAATTTGCTCCTTTTCCAGCATTTTTGTAATCTTCAATACATCTTTTCTCACAATCTTTCAGACATTTTTGTAATCTGATGATTTTCCGTTCTTTTTCCTCTGAATTTGAATCTGAAGCTGGTGGTGGTGAATGTATACGAAAATCATCATCTTCATACTTATCAATGATTTTCTGTAATTCTGCGGGAATTTTACTAGGTTTTGCTTCGTATTTTTTAGGTGACTTGTCTTGTTTTTCGGGTGATTTCAACTTGTTTTCAATGTACTCATCAGAACTTGAGGATATTTCATGAATCCTCACTCGTCTCATTTTGCCAGGACTTACAACGGCATATGATCCACCAGGACTTTGCACTTCTTCTCTCAGTGTATACAGAAAATGTGGTGGCTTCCTGGATTTATGAGGTTTTCCATATTTGATTGATCTCAGTTGCCGATATAATTGTGACGGCGGAAAAGGCATCTTCATGAAAATCGGTTGATCTTTAACGGGAGATTGTAAATATTCTTTTATAGGAATTTCTTCAGATGAACTTGATTCTTCTGTAAATTCAGGCATATCTGTATCAAATAAATCTTCAGAAGGAATATTAGCCTTCAATTCAGCGAACCGATCGCGACCTTTGTATGGTTCAGGTATCCCAGATATGAAATCTTTCGGTAAATTTTGTATAAATGAAGTTTCTGGTGATGATATGTCGACTAATTTGTAATATTTTCGTCTTATTTCAGGATCTGAATCATAATAAAAGTCTTCATCAGGAATAGATTCATCAAATAAGTTTTCTTCAACTACTCTGTCCTTCAATTGAGCAAATCGATCACGTTTTTGCTGAACAGTGGATGGGCCACTTTTTGTAAAATCTTTTGGGAGATTCAATTGAAACAGCAATTCACTTGAAGAAGTTCCCAAAGTACTCGTTGATGATGATTGAACAGTTGGTTTCAATGGAACATAGACTGGACGTAAAGGTGCTGGAAGATAACCTCCATAATTTTCTGTGTCCATCAAATGAGGTGTTTTCGGAAATGGTGCTTTAACTGCTTCTAAAGGAAGAACTGAATCCATTTCAGGATCCGTTGTATCCAAGAGATTGACATTTTGAGGTCCAATTGGTTTAAGATGTTGTTGATGCTTTGCCTCACTTTCAGGAATCAAAGGTATAAAAGATTCTACACTTGATTTATGATTAACCTCCTGTTCAATTTGACGTGCTTTCTGAAGCAATTTTTCAACATTTGATTTTTCCTCTGTACTCATATCAAGATCAGGCATTGATTCATCAAGTAAATCACTATCGGGAACCTCAAATTCATCTAATAAATTTCTACCATCATTAAAATCAATCATATCTGGTAGGAATACTTGTCCAAATTCGTTTGACATCAAATTGTCTGGCATTTGAGTATCATCGATGTGACTTTCAGGTAAATCTTGATAAGTAATATCACGTCGTATAGCTGGATTGAATTCAGCTTCATCTGGTGATATGAGTGCACCGTAATCGGTATTCCCTTTCTTCTGAAAATTTTCAGGATCAGTTTGACCTGCCCTTGAACGTGATGTCATAAAATTTTTCCTTTGCTCAATTTCATTCAACAAGCTTCGCCGCACTGGAACTAAATTGGTTCGTAATGGTGTTTCATCAATTGCTATAATTTGCTTTCCAAGCTTTGGTTTCACATAGACTGGAGCTGATCGCGATGCTTTCTTTTTAATCGATAATGAATTCATGCCATATTGGTTTGCATCCACATCATAATTTTGTAAAATTTTTTTTGCTCTTAAAAGCAATGTCAAAAAATCATCTTGATCAATGAGGCTTTTCTCCTTCACCTCATAAGAATTTTGGGACTTGTGCCTTGAACGTGATGGTTTTCGACTCAAATTAGAAGAACCTAAATCTAAAAAAAAATAAATGACTGATAAATTTTAATTTAAAAAGGAAAATGCCTTTCAATTTTGCTATCTGTTCATATACAATTTTATCCGTATTTTCAGCTATCATTTCATAAATATAATCAGGAACGGATTTTAGTGGTGAATAACGTGGGCCCATTATTTTGGGAAGAAACGGCCTTAGCATTTTATCAATTGAATAATCTAAAATTATAAAGGAAAAAACTGAAATATTTAATTTTTTGGATTTTAATTGAATTGAATTTACAATTTGGATCAAAATCTTGTGATAATTGATATTTATCCAAAATTTGCTCCCGTTTCTGTAAATAAATATCTTGAATTTCGTACAATTTCGTTAAAACATTCAAAAGATCTTGAAACGTTCCATTGAGACCACGTGTCAAGCAGTTGATCAAAGAAATAAGATATCGACGTTTGAGGTGATGTAGCTCCAGTCCAAAAGCCTTTGCCTTGAGCTCATCTCTTTTTTGACATTTGTTTGAATTGTTTTCAGACATCTATGAAAAAAGAAAAATATTTTATTAATCAATTAATTAATATTAAACTCAATTTTTCAATTTAATTACCTTCCTTAGTTTCAGAACTCTTCGGATATATTATATATTTATTTTTTTATTTCACACTTTAAATTTACTCTTAGTGACATTAAAATTAACCAAAAAATTGAATATTCTTTTATCATAATTCATAAGGACTTGGTCACTTCGATTGATTTCATTTCATATTTTAACACGCAACATGAAGTTTTCAACCGTCATTTTATTCAAATCTAAAATGAACAGATTCATTTTGACTGTTAATCAGCTGATCTAACGGTATTCACGAGAATTTCTTATCAGTAGAATGTAAACATAAATAAATTCACTAAAATTGATAGACACAAGACCAGAATAAGACGAAATTTCATTCAAGATGGATACCAATTAACATTTAAATTAAGATTTTCTCATAAAATCAACGTAAAATGAGTAATTCAAAGGGATTTTACAATAATATGCAAGAAAATGGTGTAGTTGAAATTGAAAATACGTATTCAACATTGCATGAAGACCTCGAAGCAACTGCTATGAGTACTGATTGGACGGGAAAATGGGTACTTTTAGCTGGACGCCGAGACATTGCATTGCAGAATCTTCAAAGAGAGAGCGAAAATGAAGAAATTTTACATAAATTTCATCGGAATAGTAAAGTAAGGATTGATTAAATTGACATTGATGTTAATTGAAAATTAATGATTTTTTTTTATGCACAAAAAGCACGAAGTTTCAGCAGCTGAATGGGCAATTTGTGAAAATAGCCAGGAGTATTGTGCAATTGCAACAAGTCAATTGATTGAAGTTGTAACATGGAAATTGGGTGATCCCACGCTCATTCATTCACTGAGAGCTCATACTCGTGTCGTAACCGATATTGATTGGCATTCAAAGATTCCTCATTTACTTGCAAGTTGTTCTGTTGATACATTTACTCATTTATGGGATTTACGTGACCCACGTAAGCCAATTCTTTCACTCAGTGCTGTTTGTATGTCAGGTGCCACTCAGGTGGGATTTAATCGTGTCTCGGGTAATTTAATTGCAACTGCTCATGATGGAGATCTTCGAATTTGGGATCAGAGAAAGGGATCGTGTCCCGTTCAATACATCACTGCACATTTAGCTCGAATTCACGGTATAAATTGGTCTCATGAGCACGAAACTCGATTAACGACAGCTAGTCAAGATGGTACAGTGAAATATTTTGATATTAATCATCCGAGAAAAGCTGAAGCTATAATTGATATTAAGAGTCCGGTGTGGCGTGCAAGATACACCCCGTTTTCGAATGGGCTGGTAACGGTAATCACCAATTTAGAACGTGGCGAAAATAGTTTATTGCTGTGGAGCAATTCACGTCAAAATAACGCCGTTTGCTCGTTTGTGGGACATAAAGATGTTGTTTTAGATTTTGCATGGAGACCACAAAGAAACCAAAATGAAGCGGAAAGAGAGCTCATAAGTTGGTCACGAGATCAAACACTCAGAGTATGGAAGGTAAGAAAATTTGTCTTTATTATTATTTTACTTTCAAACTCATAATTTTCATAGTCTTCGCCTTAATGCCAGGAAAATCAAATCCTTCTTTAGCGAGCTCTTCATAACTGAAATTTATGATCAATTAAAATCATATTACTTTTCATTCAAATTCATAACTAACCTGTATGAAAAATTTTCTTCGAATCCCGCTTTTCTTGCAACCTGAAATTAAAATTAAAATTTCATGGTTTCAAAATATTAAAATAAAAATTCTAAGAACTCTCACAGCCTGACTTGCTTCTCCTGAAAAAACATTTGAAGTAAGACCAATCCCAACGGCTTTACACATTGGAACACGTGCTTTCAAAATTTCCGTTGCAATTCCTCGACCTCGATATTTAGGATCAACGGACAATCCAAAAGCGCCTAAATGCTTATCAACGCCATACAATTCTTTGACATCAGGTCCTTTTGAAATAACAAAATCCATTGCGTCTGCTACGCGTTTGAACTTGGGAGCGTTTATCTATTGAAATTTTAAATGTCATGATTCGCTTAGAAATTAAAGAACAAATTTCTTACAATATCATTATTTTCTTCCTTGCCCTTTTGAGATAAATATAAAATATTGCACCCAACCATCTCATTCGAATTTTCCCTAAAACAAGCAAGTGATAACTTTTCCTTTACCATTTCACTCCATATTTTAGTTATATTGTCAATAGAAGCTTCATCTTTCCACAATCCCATTACATTATTCATCACTTCATCTTTAAGAAAATATTTTTTCATATGGTCTAAAGCAACATCGTAATATTCTTCAGTCAAATCTTGAACACGGTATTCAATTAAATTATCTGAATCGATATCCTTAGCCTTGAATCTGTGCCAAATCGATGGAAATGGAATATTTTCTGGTCGTTTCCAATCTAAAGTCATTTTGAATTGACTCTTTCAAGGTGATAATTTTAACTGAGCGGTTCACGACTGTTATTCTAGTTTTTTCAATATCAAAGTCATTGATTAGATTATCAATTTTTGTTTAGTTATCAATTTAATTTAATTATGATAAAATTTATTAGGAATCAATATTTTATTTTTGTTTTTTTTCCTTATCAGGTTAGCAAGCAACTTCAATCGATGTGTGCTTCAGATTATTTTGATCGAGATGATGAAGCAGATCAATTTGATGAATTTATGCATGAAAATTCCCCAAATTCACCAGGAAAAGAACAAAATATTGCTCCAATTGTGCCTCAATCATCATGTGGCTTGTATCACGAATTTTCACTGTTAAACACAAATATTCCACACATTGATGTGCAAGAGACTGATGCCAGCAAACGTAAAGCTCAAGTCAAAATAACGGCAAATGGGCATATTGTCCTGCTACTGGTCACATTTCCATTGGGATATCCGGACATCAATGCACCACCCGAATTTACGTACTGTCCTGGCACTTCACTCGATGCAAATTTATCTGCAACACTTATGAAGAAAATTAAATTGACAGCATATGAACGAGTCCGGAAAGGACGACCTTGTTTAGAACAGTGTCTGAGAACTTTGGTGACCGCATTGAAAAAGTCAAGTAGTGGCAGTGAAAAAGGACACATGAGATTGCAATCGCCTAGACTTGAAGGGGCGTTGAGTGGAGCATTGCATGATGCTTGTGTGCCATTTCCGAAAACGAGTGGTGCGAGATTTTGTCATGTCAATATGTTGGTGACATTTTCATGTCCTCTCAACAAGAGGAATATTGGATTGAAACCACAAAACACTACACCGCGAGCTTTATCTGCACTTAGTGGTGGATATTTAGGTATTTTCTATTATTTTTTTTTTTTAAATTAATATTAAATTTTATTTTCATATTCCAGGAAATGTCATGGGAACTAAACCAATGTTGTATGCTCAACGAGACGCTTCAACATCAGCCTTATACACAGACAAACTCACAAGACAACGAAAAGTCTCCCAACGTTTCGTAAATGCAAGTTTAGTCATTTATGATGTATCAAAAATATTACCAATTCAAAAAGATCTGGCTTTAAATTACAAAATTCTGGCCACTGATAAACTGAAAATGTGCCAATACAATTTAGGTGTTGCTCAAGAGTTGGAAATTCCTCGTCCTGACTTGGTCCAATATTGGTCGATGGCCGAAATTTTAGCATCTGAAATTGAGAATATTCAAGCTGATCATGCACTTATTCCCACAACAAAAATATTTGCTTCAAATTTGTTGCAATCACTCGTTACTACTGCACTCAAAAATTTTGATGTACAAATGGCGACAATGATTTGCTGTGCTTTTGGACAATTTTCTGCTTGTGTCAGTAATAACAATAATAATCTCAATAATCAAGCTTTACTTCCAAGAGTCTCAAGTAACTTAGATACTTCTGAAACTGAATTTCGATATCAAGCATTGCAATCAAACTCTGATCCTACAACACCCTCAGACACGTGGAGTCTTGTCTCATCGGCCACCACCGCAATAAACGCTCTTGACATAAAATCGCCTTTAAATGACTCTGACGCTACACCGTCAAGCTTAACTATGTTAGAATCCACTTTAAATGCACAAATTGATTTGAATTTCATGCCAGCCGATAACAAATCACAATTGTATGATCATTTCAAGTTGTGTTATGCCGATATTTTGAATCGATGGCAATTACTAGTCCCAAAAACACAAGTACTAAAATATTTATCGTCACATACAATTGCCCAGACAAATCACTCACCTGCAAACACAATGGAGGCTGGCTTTTGCTTTGAATGTGGCAATTGTCGAAATAATAATAAATGTCTTCCACCGGCTTGTATGAAATGTAAAAAATATTTGTTGAAATGTACATTTTGTCGGCTACCTGTCAAGGGCATGGCAAATTTGTGTCTCAAGTGTGGACATGGAGGACACACGGAACATCTAATGCATTGGTTTGAAAAATCTGATGTTTGTGCTTCGGGATGTGGATGTTATTGTTTGTTAGAAGAATCAAATTTTTATTAGAGGACTAAACGTTTTTTTTTTAAATGTACTTTTAAATTTAATATTAGAGAAAAAAAAATTATATAGTTGTTTATAATTAAAGAGAGAAATATATAAATGGTGATTTTATTAGATTTTTACTTTTAATTTGGTCCTTCATGTGTGATGCTACTGATATAAATAAAAATTTTAAAGACAGCATCGTGGGAAAATCTCACAGAATTCAACATTTAAAACTGGAAAATTATTTTTTCATGACATTTTATTTAATTTAAATTTAATTTTTACCTTAATACATTAAGAAAATGAGTTTAAGACTATTGATCTACAATTTTTAATTTGAATTTTTCTTATCATATTGTAATTCAGTGGTAAAAATTGATAAATACATCTATAGAATAATTTTTCTTCTCTTTTCCACAGTAATATTATTAATTTTTTTGTCATTTTGAAATTTTTTTCTTTGAGATAATTAACTTAATTTAAAGTTTCAAAATTTACTTATTTTTAACATTTAAAGCAAAAATTTTAAAATTCTAATGAAATATTGAATCAATTAAATTTTTTCATCATAATTTTTTATCCATTTAAAATAAAATTTGTATAGAAAAGTCAAATTAATCAATATTTGACACAATTTTGTACATTTTTATTTTCCAACTTATTTTAATTGATCAAAAATTTGACACAAATTAAATAAAATATTTTTTTTTACTTAAATTCAAGGCAGATGCAAAATTCTTCCGATTCTTTAATTCAAAATAAACATTTTGATTGAAATTTAATGCAAAAATATTTTTTTCCACGATTTTCTTATCTGATAGCAAAGCAACTTAAAAAGGCCACTGATATATTTTTAATAAAATAAAAAACACTCAGATATTTGCGTTATTTGGTTCAGCTAGCTATGTAAGAAACTGGACACCTAAATGTCCAATTTTTTATTTTTAAATTTTAAAAGTTGTGATTTTTGTTTCTTTTTATTGTAAAATGTCGTTAAAATTAAATTAAATTTCAATAGTATTTTAAAGTATTTTAGTTTATCTCAAAATAATGAGATCTTATTTGAATAAAGTTAAATTAAATTGAATTAAATTAAATGATTCTTAAATTTGCTCTTTTTTTCCAAGCCTCAATCAAATTTCTACTTAGACAGCTTCGTAATTTTCCTTGAAAGCTCTTGATAGGCAGCAGGCTAGACACACACCCAAAAGCTGGATTAAATAAAATTAAAATTAAATTTTTTTCTCAATTTTTAATGAATTTAATTTCATGATTTTACCTGAACAAAAGCAATGCTCACTCCAACACCTGCCAAAATCAGTGCATATCCATCCAAAAATTCGTTCAATTGTCGTTTGCATCCCTGTTTAGCGGCATATTCCTGAGTGCATGTCGTATTTTTTGGTAGATCAGGTGGAATGGTTCCTGGAGGGCAGCATGAACGTGGCACAGTGTCATTTTTATAGATTTCTCTCCAATCTTCGGGTTTCGAGATACCACAACACTTGAACTCATCTTGAATCAAACTCCAGGCTTGACGGGAATCAGCATCAGAATTATATGAAAGGAATGTTTTATTGAAATTGTGATCCAATATTTCTGGTAATTCCGAGTGTTTAATGTAACCAGAAATTCCGACACCGATTTCCGTTAAGAAAATCAATACGAGCAGGAATGAGAACTGGAAAAAAATGTAACATATTCATATTATATCGTTTACCATGAAAAAATGGGTCATTTAAACGATTGAGCGAATAAGTAAATAAATAATGACATTTATCGACTTTTATTCGAAATTCCCACAATCATCATTATCATCATATATCATTTTCAAATAAAATATTAATTATTTTAAATATTTTATTGAAATATAGGACTTAAATGGAGTAAAATAGCAATTTATTGATTTTTCCCATAAACTTACCGTCAGAATCATGCATGAATTTTCCTTGATCGCACTACAACATCCGAAGAAGGCGATGATAAAAACGACCGATCCAACTACAATGAGCACTAACGGTGCCGACCAATATGTTTCGCCAACAAAATTGTAATAATGGTAATATCGTGCTAATATTACAGCTCCCACGGTAAACAATATCAGGCCTGTTAACTGTACAATTAAAGTAAAAAAAAAGAAATTTAAATGGTTCTTGAATGAAATGACCTTCTCATATTAAATTAAAATTAAAATCAAAAGTCATGTCATGCTTCATGGATTCACTAATGGAGGTTTTTTGTTAGTTTTTTTATGTTATTTTTGGATAAGAAAAGTTACAAGTAAACATGAGTGATGTGTTCTATTGGATTTTAACATTTGAATATATTTAAATGTTTGATTTTAACTTAAATTATGTAATTTTATTGTTCCGTTACGTTAAATTTAATCCATTTGAGGTCAGTAACTTCTCAATTCAAAGCCTTAAATTTAAATAAATTTAATTCAGAAAAATTAAAAGAATTTTTCGGGAAATTAATTGAATTTTATTGCCATACTTGATTTTCGCATTTTAAGGCCAATAAGACTTGAGCACGAAATATTTCGATCAAGAAATTTACTTTAAATGAAGGCATTTCTCTTTGATGTCTCAAAATTTATATCACGAGTGTCTCTTAAATTCAATTAATTTGGTAATTTTTTTGGTTCTCACACAAATTTAAGAAAAAAAATTGCTAGATCTATAATTAAATGTATTAATTTTTGTTGATTGGGGGTCACTTGATCCAAAATTTAATGAAGCATGACGTGCTGATTGAATGATAAAATAAAATTAATTGACAATCTCTGTCATGTGAAAGACTCGATATTTTTTTCTATTTTTTTCAAATAAATTTATGAACAATTTAAAAAGACACAAACATGCTTAATTAAATTTATCGACGAAATATGGTCAAAATATAAAAAAAAATGTATGAAAGGAAAAAGATTTTTGTTCATAAATTAGGTGACAGTTAATCGAGTTATTATTTTCTTCTTAATTTAATTTCATTGAAAGTATGAAGCAAAGCCCAAACTCACCGCAAATAGTAAATTGAAGAAAAACACTAAATATTTAGCGCAGGCCGTTGTACAAGAACCCATTTTTATAATATACTATGTTATTTTTCCTCTGACTATTTTTAGCTGTTAATTTTCCACGTTTCACGTCCGGTTCGAGAACTGTAAAAAGAAAATGAAGTTGAAAATATTAAATTTATATGGAAATTTTCAATATTATTAAAAATAAAAATAAAATGAAATAAAATTAAAATATGATTCCACTGAATTGGATCAGTATCATGTTAACACGCTATTTTTTTATTTTTTTTTCATACATTTTAAATGTATAACAAAATTATTTCTTCAAATATAATTGAAGCAAAGTTCCCTATTTCCCTAATTGTGAGAATTAAGAATTAACGACTATTGATTTTTATACAAAACATTACCATTATAGATTGTTGAACCAAGTGAACATAATGATAAAACACAGCAGGAACAAAAAAAATAAATAAGGGCGATGGAGGATCGACATTCACATTAGATATATCCCAGAAATACACTCAAAGTGACTCAAACTCGCAATAAGGCTCATTTGGCAGTTCTGTCAAGAATAATTCAAGCCAATTGGAAGAAAATTATATGAAAAATTATTGTTTTACAGCAAAAAATCAGCAAATTATACCAAATATGGAACTAAAATTCTGAAATTCAAAAAAAGGAACCAAATTTTGCTTAATCTTTGTATTTTTACGCCAATTTTTCCTTAAAACGAGTCTTACACACATTTCGTTTAGAATTACCATTAAATTCCGATGCATATTGTGGTTCCGTGCATAAAAATTCAATCACCTGTGTATTAGCATAGGAAAAATATCAAAAAATGGTCAATTATTATAAATGTGTTCAAATAAATTGTATGTAATATGATAAAAATTCACCTAAAAACATAAAAGTACGTTAATTATGCGAGGCTTTGTAACATAAATAGAACGAAATTTCATATTAATAACGAAATTATACCATAATTACAATAAAAATATAAACACACTAAGTAGAATTTACGATAAATAAAAAACATAACAATGGAAATAATAAGAATAAAACAGTTATGTACTAGTTTTTTTGTTTTGTTTTCGTTTTGAATTAATATTATGGGAAAAAAATGAGAAATGGGTAACTTTCATGATATGACATGAATTATAAAGAATTTTTATGATGTTGAATTTTCCTAAATGAAATTTATGTAATTTTTTTGTTGAAGAAGAAAAGAAATTTGGAATTTTCATGACATTGAATTAGAAAAATTGTTCGCTAGTCAGGATTGTTCCCGATTATTGAAGAGACAAATTCATCTGAGTTTTGATTTACAAATTTTTATTTTTTTTCTATTTCATGTTAATAATAATAAAAATAACTCAAGAATTTCAATTAAAACAAATTAAAAACATAATTCAACATAAAACATTCAATTAAAACAGAAAACTCATTAAAAATTCTTATCAGTTACCGGTAAACAACCGGTTTATCAACGGAAATATCAACAGAAACCCATTTAAGGTGATACAAGATTTTTTTTTTTCAATAAATTTTTAGTTTTAGTTTCTCTATCCTTTGCTAACAATAGAAATGTAGAAATAAAATAATATAAAATGTGTCTCAGAACGAGAAAAGAATACAAAATCGATCAAAACAATTGAAATAATTTTCATTATACAGCACAAAGACAAGTTGTCTGCTAATGAATATTTCATTTGAAATCTGAATGTAACAATTTAAAACAATGTAAAAGAATAAAAAAGAATAATAAGAATTAATAACAATAATAATTATTTTAAATATGGAATTAGCTTTAAATTCTTGTATGTTACTAGCATGTGAACAAATGTGAATGAAAACACCTGTCCAGTAAATTAATTTTTTATTAGTGTGCCATTTAATATCGATGTTATTTTATTGATTTTGATTTTACTTATGAAAATATGGATACTTAACCCTTACGTGATTCCTGAGAATTCGTGAGTTATGCTCAAGATTTAACTTGCATCGAATTTTCTTTTAAGGACTCTCATATTATGAGATATGTTTGTTGGCAATATTTAACCCTTTTGCTACTGGTGGTTACTACGTCTAACCACCTGGTAAAAGTCACGAAAACCGATATTTTTTTTAAAAAATTAATAATTTCTCTTTTCTAACAGTTAATTTGAATCCTTAAGATTAACTTAAAATAAAAAATTTGTGCATTTGAATATTTCAAGATATGAATTTTGACTATTATAAATTCAAATCCTGACAAAAGTAAACACAAAAACTAATGATTCAATTTTCTTCAAAACTTTCAAACTCAAAATCAAAAATTTACCGTGAGTGTTGCAAAAACTGAATAAAATATAATTAAATAAATATATTTTTCGACAAATTATTGTCATTTTTTGATCCATTTTCATTGAAATTGTTGATAAATCTTGATGTTTGAGTATTTGTAACCACCCTTATTTTTTTTAGTTGTTCCTTTAAAATTACAATTTAATGTAACTGAAAATTCTTATTTTAATAAAATTAATTGATTTATGCAGAGAAACCTTTATTTTTCTCATTATTTCAATGAGCTGTAGCAAAAGGGTTAAAGCAAAAATAAAAAAAAAACTTGATTATTTCGATCTTTTTGTAATATTTTAAAAACTTGAAGTAGATATTCTTGTGACGCTGTAATTTAAAACTAATTCATTGAAAATAAAAATTAAGCCTTTAAAATATTTCTCGTCTTCTTCAATCTCGATAATTTATTTTGAGGTAAAGAGAGAGACTTTACTGAAATTTGATTTCTGCACATTTTTAATACTGTGTAACTAAGGGAGATATTCCAGTTCACTACAATTGCCGTTATCGAAATATCGCGTTTGTGTATGTACTATCAACGCTTGGAAGGACGTGTTCTAATTGTCAAACCTTGACATCTGACTCTCTCACGCATGATTTTTGGATGCTGAAACTATACTTGTAGCTTACACTGAGACTTTGCTGTCATCATTATTATCATCTTGGTGTTTTAATTTCAAATTAAATGATGGCTCATATAATGAGGTGATGGTTTCGCATATTATCTCGAGTGTGTACTCCACATTTTCAAGCAATTCTTCTTGCATTTTTTCACTTCGAACAGCATTGTCTCCTGATATTTGTTGTGTAGAAAACACATAGCACGTCTTTTCTAGCTAACAAGATTGGGTGTTAGAATAGAAACCCATACAGAATAGTTCCACGTAAGTAATTTCTAAGCCCTGTCTTGCAGTTTGATTTATTTTCGAAATCATCATAGACTTCTTTGATTCATTCTTAAGCTATGTATAACAATGAGCTCGCGGCTGTTGTTGTACTGGATGCTGAAATGTGGCATCAAACATTTTATGGTCCTTTAATGGACTTTAATCAGCAAAGGAACTCAAAAAAATTTTGGCAGTCTTTCCCCCTAAAAATTACCTCAATGAAGGTACAAATATGCGACAAGGGCATCAATGGGTTGAAAAAGTTAAAGTGAAAAACTTCTTTTTTTTATTTATGTATGAATGAATGAATCTCAACCGATCAACTTTAAATCATTTAACCTACAATAACAAGTAAGAAATCTCTTGAATAAACATCATTTTTTTGCAATTCAATAAGAGTTTATCAATATATTAAATTTTCCTAGTAATACTTTTTCCTATCATTGAATGAAAATAATAATAATAATAAAACAGTACAATATAAGAATTTTTTCATCATTAAATAAAATATTTTCATTTCTTTCTTATTTCACAAACAGGATTTCAATTCAATGAAAATTGCAACAATAATAAAAAATCTCCTTATAAATAATAATTTCTATTGAGTTAATGGAAAACCAGAGCACTGTTCTACATTAAAAGTAAGATGTGGTGAAGCAAATAAAATTAATTGTATTCTCTAAGCTTGCCATTTGTCTGTGTGTGTCTGTACTGCCTTGCATGACTTGAAATCGTAAAGGGTCAGTGACATGAATAATATACGGTAAGTTGTTACTTTAATTTTTTTTTTTAATATAAATATAATATGATTAAATTTTTTTTCCTATTTAAAAGTTTTGTATTGTTCTAAACACAGTAATAATGCGTTTACTTGACGAAGGTTGAATGTAATTACGATGATGATAGAAGATCTTTCATTTTTACACGTATTTTTTTCTACGTGTTTGTATCTATTCTCCAGGTGTACTGAAACAAAATGTGGATACCTAGTTTTTTTTGTTTTTGATTACTTGTTATATAATAATAATGACAGACACTATTATTGCATAACATTTTTTTGTGTGTGTGTGTTTGAGCGTTTTTAATGGAAATTAATAAAAGAACTGACTTGAAAAGCACATTTCATTTCCTGTTAATCTTTTTATGTTTACTAATCGGTTTTCATTGTTTATTTACTCTTTAAAAATGTTTAAATACAGTTTAAATTTTGAATAAAAATCTTAAAGAAGCATCCTTGAATATTAATTTCACTCACATTTCAATGAGTGAGAAATAAAATGAAATAAACCATTTTTCACTCTAGATATCAACGACATGCCACATAAAAACTAATAAAAGTACATTTACTTTATTTAAAAAATGATGATTTTCTGTATAAATAATGAAACGATGAAATGTAATACGGTTTCTATGAATGTGGGGAATGTAAAGAACTTCTATATCATGTTAATAAAATGTAATAAGTGTGAGTAAAAGCAACAAGTATTATGATGTCTTTTCATATTGCTGTAGTTTGCAGTTACAAGGCAATATCTAGTTTAATAGCAAGCAGTAAGTTGCTTGTACGTTGATTCAATTCCCATGTTTCAAATAGAATTTATTCTGAGTGATGGTGATTGAATTAATAATGAGAGCAATCGAGGTTTACCACAAAATGACAAAGAAAAAAACAAATTAATTTGATCTTGTTCTTGACATGCAATTTTATTATTAAAATATTTAGAATAAAATTAAATTTTTGCTCTTCTAGTGTTTTATTGCAATGCTAGACGGTGATTTAATTTTATTTTGTAACGTCTGACATTGAATTCAAGCCAAACAAAAGAATTTTTAGTTGTTTTCCTTTCAAATAATTCTAAAATAAACGGTAATTATTAGCAATAAATTCGTCTCTATTAAGAACAAAAAATAACTGAGACCATACAAATTTTACAGTATCTTGAACATAAACAAAAAAAAAAGAAACAATTACATTTAAGTTTACGAGGACTGATCACACACAGTCTCAA
The DNA here is from genome assembly GCA_900002565.1 of Culicoides sonorensis. Lineage (NCBI taxonomy): Eukaryota > Metazoa > Arthropoda > Insecta > Diptera > Ceratopogonidae > Culicoides > Culicoides sonorensis. The sequence goes on from LN483830.1 coordinate 68,923, forward strand.
CTTGTCACTTTTGACAAAGTGTTTTACAGGTGTTTTGATGTGTATTTGAATAAATTACATTCTAGAACAAAAAAAAATTTATATACTTTTAATTGTGTTCCAGTTGATTGGACGAGAAAATTGTTTATTCATGAAATTGACAGTTTTTTTTGTACACTTTGCAAAAAAATGACGTCGCAGAATTAACGGTTTAATTTTATTTGAAACTGGAGAAAAACTGAAAAATTATCAATCTGATATATGGGAAATGTTAAATTAATCCCCATGTAACTCACCAGGATTGATTGAGCCCATAACATCCGTTTGTCTGTGTTATCAGAAAAAGTATTAAACTGGGTTTCCTCTTAGCCTCGGCCCGGTTCAATGTTAATAATAATGACTTGCCAAACGTTCTCAAACATTGTAAGTTCAAACTATTCGCAGACGTCACAATAATCTGGCTAAAATGAACCGACATGTATAACTTACATAAGAAAGTGAATGAGAAGTTGAATGGATAAGCACATTACTTCAAGATGTCAAAATTGAAAGCGCATATTGGCACAAAAAAATACATGAAACTCAACTCACGACATGTTGGTGATAAATTGACACTTGAAATGGGCGGTACAGAACTGAACGAGTAGAGGAAATTAAGTACCTGAAATCGATGAAAAAATTACGTTTAAAAACAACACTGACCTGGTCATCAGTAACGTCTCAAAAAAGGTTTACTTCCTCACATGAATGAAAAAAATGCTTGATAAAGACACAAAACTGTTGCTCTATAAGACGTTATGAGCTTATAACGTCCGTTTGCCAGAATTTTTCAAAAACTGGACATTTTGTCTATAAATCGTGTCGCGTAAAACAGCGACTTTGAATTTTATCACCAATTCAGCTTAATCACGTTAAAATAATTTAATTTGGACAATCATGTCCCAATTCCCATTGTTTACCGAAACATCAGTTTTCAGGATAGTCCCAATTCTAATTTTATTATTTTCAACCATTATTTTTTATTATTGACATCAATTCAAAATATTATATTGACCTAAGTTTCTATCACAACAATAACAGAAAAGAATCGGGAATACAAACTAACATTTAAAAGTACGTTAAATAGAAAATAGGTCTTATAATAAATATTTAATCATTAAAATTTTTTCCAATAAATTGATGGATAACCAAAGCAACAATTTTTCATAAACAAAAGGGAAATAAAATTTCTCCTATCAATATCGTAATATTTTTTTTTCATATTATATACATCAAAACTAATACATTTCATGCATATCATGAAACTACAAGAAATTTGTTTTTCATTTTCTCCTGTTTTGAAATGTGAAATGTTGTGTACAATGTACAATAATAAAAACAAGGACGCTCCCTCTTTTATTTTTCATGATTTCATTATTTTATTTTTTTTATTCACTTATTATACTTGGAATTGAGTTGGATTTGTAAGTCGGTACAAAATTTTTCTTTTTCTCTCTACATGAATTCTACATAAGACTTCATATAACATAGGTGTGTTAAAATACTAAAGACCAGGATCATGTCCTTGTTGTGTGTTCGCTGTTGTTATTAGTTGCATGTCGTTATGTCATTGTCTCATATCAGGGTAAAATTTGAATTCTTGTGCGCACAAACTTTATGATTAAAACGCAATAGATTTTTTTTGTGAAGAGTTTGATGAAATTGCGAAAGGGGTTGACACAAAAATAACAAGAAACAAGGAGTCTTATAAGAAATTTTACATTAAATCACTTTCAATCAGTTTGTCATCCTAGTAATTTCACTTCAAACTTTAATTTCACAAATAATAAGCAGGAGGTTGAATTAAATGCATAAAATTACCATAATTATATGTTGGAGGAACAAAGGAAGTTTCATCGTGAAAGGGGGAACCATAAAATTCATGTATTGCCTTCAAAACAACGCGCTTTGATATTTTATCACAATAATTATTAATAACAAACTGAAAATATACAAAAAAAAATTTCATTCTCTGAGGACATTTAACATTTTTCCATAAACATTTCTTTCTTTTATTTAATAAACACTGTCATGCAATATCAATTTTTTGTGTTGTTAGTTTTTATGTTTCAATGTTTTTTGTTTGTTTGTTTTATTTAAATAATAATCATGATCATTAAAAAAAACAATCAACAAGCTGTTACCATTGTTTCAATTATTTTTCTTTTTTTTATGTTATTTTTTTAAATTTTGTCGATAATTTCCCCACTTAAAAAATTAAATTTAAGAAAAACTAACTTTTAACAGTATGCTAACACATTGTTCATCGACGTATTCCAGAAATAGATTTTTTTTAATATTTTCATTTATTTTAACAGCAAACAAAAATAAACAAAAGTTTAGTCACATTATTTCATGAAAGAAACGAGAAAATTTCCACTGATTCATTGTTCAAAAATACTATCAAAATTTCCTCTCAAGCGAGATTTTTTACTAAATTAAATTTATAATTTATGCAACTTACACTTAAATTAATGAAAATGAATCTTTAATCTTATGATTTTAAATTTAATTTTTTTTTCACTTTACTTTAACTTTAAATTTAATCAAAAAATAATGACAACAATAACTGAGTAATTTTTATTTAAATATCAAATAATTTTCCACTTGACAACTTAACAACTCAATAGTTTACAAACAACTGAATCAAATTGATCGTGTTTTACGATTAGGAAAGACTACAATTTTCATTCATAGCGTTTTTATCTACACAATTTTTGTGTGTACGTTCATACAGTTTTTTTTTCTATCAATGTACGATATTTGTATGGTGTTGCGTTTATCTGAATGTTTTTATGTTTCAGTGTGTGTGTGTGTGTGTTTATGTGTGTTTTATGATATGAATAGTAAAATTTTGTATTCATACATGTTGATATTAGGGTTTGAAAAATTCGTTGTATGTAGTTATGTTTCGATGACGTAAAATGACTTAAGACGACTTAAGCAGAGAGTTTGGTGAATGGAATGTGTGATGTTGTGTGTGTTTTATTTATTATCAACACATGTATGATTTTCTTTCAAGGGAAGAACATATCATAAAATTCTGAATTATTTACCAGCTGAAGCCTGAGGTTCGTAGGCCTGCATAACTGATGGATAATGTTGATGTATACCTGCACTGTGTAACGATAAAACGGGTAAATTTGCAAAAAGATGGCAATGGATATGAACAATGGACCCATTTGAAGGTCTGAGTGCTGATTCTCTTTTGAAAGGACTGTCATAAAAATCTGATCTGATCTGAATATAAAGGTTTAGTCATTTCCTTTAAACGTCGTCTCATTCAAACTGTTTTTTTTTATGAAACAGCATGAGGTAAAGAGACTTCCTGTGATAAAAAAAACTGATGAATTTGAATGAAATAATTCTTATTTCAATTATTTATTTGTCAGTTTGTTTCAATTACTCACAAAGTAAAGAACTTTCAATCCTAAAATGGGGTTTATTTATTTAATAATTTTTATTGTGATTGTAATATCCAAATCTTGTGTCTTTGCAACGGAAGATTTTAAATTAGATTTTGACTCATTTGGGAATAAGCTAATCGTTGAATGTCAAAAAAATAAAACCGTGGATTTAGACAAATATAAAGAAAAAGTGAATCAATTAAAGATTGAGGTCCAAGATCCAATTCAGGAGTTACAAATCAAATCTTGTCGTCCCTCCTTTTCGGCCTACGCATTAATAAATATTACTGAAAATAAAACAAAATCGAAAATTAATTTATTTTATTTAAACGAAATGCAATTTTATGATCCAGATTTCTTCATTGGACTAGATAATGTAAAAGATTTAACAGTATCAATAAGAGGACATACGGATAAGTTGCCTCCAAATATCTTCTCAAAAATACCAAAGTTGAAAAATTTCAAAATTAATATGATTGATCCTGAAAATTTACCGGACTTTTCAATTTTTAAAGAATTGAAATCGCTATACATTATTACTGGTGACTCCACAGTGCCAGGAAAACAATCGAGTAAGTTCATTTTAAATTTTAAGGTGCGGCATATTTATGACTAATTTTTCGTTACAGTTTATAGCACTTTATTATCTGACATCCTTAGTCATGTCACTTATGGTATCATTGAATTTCATTTAGAAGCAGGTTACGTTAAAAATATTTCAACTGAATTAAAGAAGGATTCATTTTCACACCACTTATCACTGGAAAAACTTTATCTTAGTTTGGGAATTGAAAAAATTCATGAGTAAGTGACATATTTTTTTTCTGAATCCATTTAATTTGAATTTTTTATTTGAAGGAAAACATTTACTGGACTTAAAAATCTCACGATTCTCAATTTGGCATCAAATAAGTTAAAGGAATTTCGTACAAATTATTTACCGGATTCTCTGAAAATATTGGAATTGAATGGCAATCAAATTAAAAAATTAACATTTGAAAAACCTTTCATCAATTTGATTGAATTAGATTTGCGATACAGTAAAGTTGAATCATTTGAATTGGACTTGATTGATAACTTAAAAAACTTGAAAAAACTGGATTTGTCGAATAACCCATTACATCATCTTAATATTTTTAGTTCCGATGTGGTTCCATTAAAACAATTAAATTTGAAGAATGTATCTTTGGATGAGCCGGATGTTTGGGTATGGGCTTTATTGCATTTGAAGACAACCAGTACTGATCTGAGTGATACTTATCCATTGTGTGACTGTGCTTCAATGGAAATCATCGAAGAACTGAATAAAAATATAACGGAGAGGGAGGATATCAGAGATGTATCACTCAGAATTGATAAATGTCGTGTCCCGGTATCAAATTTTCTCATTTTAACTGATTTGCCTGATTTCCCTTGTCCTAATCAAACGCAAGATTGTGGATTCTATCGAGCAAGGCCACCAACAAATAGGAACCAATGGAGTGCAGTACCGAATGAGTATTTTTTCATCTTTAATTGCTCATATCCAATGATTGACAATCCAGACAGTGCTTACAAGGACGAATTAATCAAAAGAATGTTCAACAGAATGTTTAACGAACAAAAATATAATGATAAATATTGTTTCATATATCATGGACAAATGAAGTCTTTGCCGATGCTTAGCAAGTTAACACTTGAAAACGAACAGTCTATAAGTGTTTATGCTTCCAATACAGGCATTTCAAAAATTGAAAGATCACATTTACCCAACACAAATTTTGCGAATTTAAATTTGATGAATAACAACATAAAAGAGTTGGACATGAATGTACTTGAGCACTTATCACAAAAAAACACAAAATTGAATTTAAGTGGAAATCCGCTCATTTGTGACTGTTCACACGTCAAAACGGTTCGGAAAATAACTTCCCTTCAAGTTTTGGACCTCAATCAAATGAAATGCAACGATGGAATATCATTTAATGAAGATCGAGAACTTTGCATTTCACCAGGAACAGTTTTATTGTACTTTTTATCAGCAGTTTTAGCTGTAATCGCGATTGGACTAGCATTTTATTTGAGAAACTCGTTGGAAATTAAAGTTTTCATTTATTCACGCGGATGGTTTCCAGCATATTTCCGACCGACATCCGATGATACCGAATACCAATATGATGCATTTTTGTCTTACTCGGAAAAAGATGAAAAGTTTGTAATGAAAATCCTGAAACTCTTGGAAGAAGATTCAGATCCACCATTTAAGGTGTGTTATCATCATCGTGATTGGATGGTAGGTGAAAGAATCGATCATCAAATAATTCGGTCTGTGGATGAATCAAGAAAAACAATCATAGTTCTTTCGCGTAATTTTTTGGAATCACATTGGTCTAATATGGAATTTATTACAGCACATTATAAAATGTTGGAAGAGAAAAGTCCAAAAATTCTGTTGATTCTTCATGGTGAAATTGATACAAAAAATGATCTTACACCGGAACTTAAATCGTATATCAAGACAACGACATACCTCAAATCTGATGATCAATGGTTCAAAAAGAAGCTTCTCTATGCATTGAGGCGTCCAGTTGCCCAGGAAAATTAAAAAAGTGTATCAGAAAAATCAACAAGGGCCTGCATTTGAATTGTGTTTCATCTCCCCTAAAGCGTATTTGAATCTGATCTGTTTTAAAAAAAAATTTGTATTTTAATCATAATGTTTTTAAATAAATCGAAAAAACTTTAATGTTGGTTTTTAAGCACTTTGCTCTTAAAATCTGCCTCAGGAGCACTTTCCCAATCGACTTCACCCTAAATTTTTCCTCTCTAATGTGATACAGGTTTGTCAAACAAAGTAAATCACTTAAGTCGATTGAAGAAAACCAAAAATCTCCCTCTTTTTACATATGCACTTAAATTTAACGTATGAAAAAGACACACGTAGATACTTAACCATATAAAAGAAGATTATTGCATATGATGTGTAGTATCGCATCACATAAGTATTTTATTATACGCGTACATTTTATATTTATATACAAACAACAACAAAAAACATCAAAATATTGTATACACTTTGGACGATGAGATACCACATACTATGCTTGGAATGAAATGAATGCATTTTTTAACCTTCCTATGTCATCATGCGACCCTGTTAGTCAGCAGTGTTGTAAGTTTTGAATGAAACAACAAAATACATACAAATCCATTAAAAAAAGACAACTTATCATTTACTTTTTAAAATAGAAAAAAAAAAATTTAAGTGAATATGCTCACAACACAAATATTTTCTATTAGAGTAAAATAAAAAACAGTATTCAAACTAAATAAGAGTAGGATAGTGTAAAAATGGGAAAAAATATTTCCTTCATATTCGATTTTGTGTTGTGTCGCGTGTAATATGGTGTTTTCTCATTTTTTTACACTTCATGTTTCATCATACGATATTTTTTCATTCAAACACACAATGAATCAATGTGTATGACAGAGTAGACACGAGCCAAATTTAACGATACAAGACGATTTCTTTCTTCTTCGGCATACACAAGACCGATGAGAAATACAGTGAATAACAATGTTGTATTGTATGTTCACTTATTTAATATGAAATGAGTTGGATAGAGATTGAATGAAATACAAAACATCTAAATAACGTTTTCTTTATCCTCACACTCAAGTAGGAATAAAAAGAGAGCATCCTTTGAATTGCCAATGTTAATTTTTATCCTTTTCATGTTGTTTGTCTCATTTCATTGAAATTCATTTCGTGTTTTCAACTCACTTTAGTTATCTCTTGCATACCCAAACCATTTTTGTATCTTCAAATGAAAATTCAAAACATCAAAAAGATAGATTTTATTCGTATGTGAATCAGAATAATAGCATCTATAAAGAGAGAACACAGCATCCAGCATCAGAGTATCAAAAAAGTGAAGTTTTTGATTAGGGCAACAGCGTTTCAAGATACACGAATGTTGTTTTTTTCATCTTCATTATTGTTTTTTTTTTAAATTATATTTTATATCGTAGATACAATAAATTACATTTTTTTTTGTCTCAGCTGTTATTTTGTCTGCGGTAGAGATGTGTTACTCTTATTTTCACACATTTATGGATTAAGTACCGTATTATAAATAAAAACACAATAAATGTGTGTCTATACAAATAGAATGATGAATGAAAAGTAATTATAACGGGATTTTGTATTAAATGAATGAAAAAAATAATGATCACGTGAATGAAGTGATGGGAGAGTAAAAGAAATTAAATTTAAAATGGAGTCAATGACAAATTAAAAAAAAAATATTAATGAGAATGAAATTTAAATTTAAGACGTGCAAATGAAACAAATTAGACTTTGTGGTATTTATGAAGTTTTTCACATAAATTACACTTAAAAATATTGAAAATTCAAGGGGCTACAAGTCCACAGAGATCGAAGATGGATCATGAATATGTAAAAAGGCTGTTTATAAGAACTTCTTTGGGCAAAAAGTACTTCTAGTTGTTCGAGAAAAAAATTGTTTTGGTGCAATCTTTACACTGGTTCACAAGGTCTCTCAAGATCTCCAGCACCAAATTTTAATCGTATAATCTTATCTGTTACCCCAAATTTTATACAGACTTTCGAAATAGCATTATTAAAAACTTAATGACGAATTTCAATCATAATAATTGTCAATGGAAAATTTCCATCTTTATCAAGTTCAAATTCATACCTAAACTAAATTCTATTTAAAATTCACGTCAAACATTAACTCCAATATGCCTCCAATAGAAGAAACATTTTCATCAACATAACTACTACATGAGTACTTTGGTAGTAATTCCACGCCCCTCAACATTTCATTCATTTTCCTTCTTTTGAAAAACCACACAAATATTTCACACATATAATTTTCCTTTTACAATTTAGAACACTAGAAAATCTTATAGTTCCTTTCTATTATGCACTCCGATTAGATGAAAATTTTGTTAAAAACTCCCCCACCTGTTACCCGTATAATAAATTTTTCCATCAATAAATTGTGTGTTAATTCATTTTCAAACAAAAAAAAAAGTTTTTCATTTAAAATTCAGCTTCAAAGACTTCATTTGCCTAAAATTCATTTGAAATGTAAAATTTTCTTTCACACCTGAATGCTGAAAAACAAAAGCATAATCAACAATTTCCAACTAAATATATTTCCACTACCAGAGTTGAAGAGACCGGAGTAGGTTAAATGGTTCTATTTTCGTATTCCTTGAATTATTTTTTTTTAATATTCATACACACAATGTGTAACAACAACCGCCAAATCCCAATCTTCTGGATAATATCTATTTTTATGACTACTAAAATTAAACCAACAAACAAATACCATATTGAACAAACATTTATATTAAAAAGCAGTACAATGCACCCTCGTTCATTTAAATATTATATTTTTAATATCCATACAGAACACACAACTAACTCTATGAAAAATCTATTTTTAAAAGGATTTGTTATATGTTATTATTTTTAGTTCATTAGCATTGTATGATACGTTTAAAAGAAACTCCAGAAATCATGAAATCCAAAATATAAACAAACTCTGTTATAACATTAAAGAATATTCTGAATTGTAACAAAACTCCCCCACATTGAACATTCTAACTACCAGGCAACAAAATATAGCAAGTGTCTAAAAATATCGGATTTTAGCATATATCATATTGATATGATTTCTTTTATGTATATATTTCGATATAAAATGAGGCATTTAAATAAAAAAAAAGAAAAACATAAAAACACTTTTGTTCTTGTACAACATTTTGCATGAATTTTACGGGGGGAGACATTTTTTTTTGTCTACAAAAATCTATAGTAATAGTAAAATCGTACAATAATGAAAAGTAAGCGCGTGCGCGATTTAATACATTTATTTTTAGTATGATTTAATGTTGTATTGCCTTTTAACCAAAGCAAAGTGCAAAACAGGGATGGCGGTTAGGGTTTATGGAATAAGGTCACACATTAGAATCGGTGACGAAAAATCGACAGAAAACGCGATAAAATTTAAAATACGAAAACGCTCTGCGAATACTTACCCTTTCGTTTCACTTATTGCCTCACTAAATATTGTTACACTGCAAGTTGAAAACGCTCCGCAGTATAAAGCGACTAAGTCCGCAGACGGATATCTTTGATTGACACTTACAAGGTGTTTGATAAATGCAAATTTTAAAGCATTTCCTGTTAATTTGAATAAAAATTACGAATATTATGGGCATTGTTTTAGTCTTTGAATATAATGCGGGGTGGTTTACGGGGCGTTTTCAACTTAAAGCGTAAAAATGAAGGGTTCACATCCCTGCCATTTATAACCACATAATCTAATCGATAGAGAAAGTGTGTGTATAGTAAATTTATCCTCCTATTACCAAAGAACGCGTCCTCACTGCTATATGGACATGTTACGTGTTTTATATTTATATATGATAATAATAGAATTTTCATTTCACTCATATTGAAAAATTTTCCTCGCCCCGAAAATACTCTACGAAATCATGTTGGGTTGGTAAAAATTAACGGAAAGTTATTGACGTCGAGTTGGTGGAAAATTAGTGAAAATTTATTGTTTTTCTTTTCCCCATATACATATTACAGTCAAGTTTTTGATAAATATTATGTTTGTTTATTACAAGCAGGTGAAAATATTTATTTATAAAAAATTTTTTCAACACTTCCACATATTTTATTGATTTTCATGTTCCTATAGGTTACTTTTCCATTTTATACTTTAAGCCATTAAATTTTCCATACATTTAAAGTAAGACATTCAAGGAACAGGCTGTCTTCTTATATGACATAATCTTTAATACAATTGAACCTCCTACTTTTATCAAATGCACAAATAAATGATAGGGAAAACGAGAATAAAAAGTGACATATTGATGCCACACTCTCATACAAAAACAAATTTCATAGAAACACACACGCCTTTGAATTGGTTTGTTTTGTAATATTCATTCACAATTTGTATTGTATGAAAGACACCCGACTCACTGTCTGTATATTAAATACATACAGTAAAAGATTGAAAATGTGTGAGTTCATTCAACTTTTGATATATTTTTTTGTTGTCTGCCATGTACAAAACCCGAATCTCTCGTAACACATGAAAAACGTAAATAAAACAATTCTTTGAAATTATGTTTGCCTAGTACAATTGTATTGTATGTGGGACCTACCTCAAATGTATAAATGATGTAGTTGATGGTTGCAAACACGCCTACCGTTTATATAATGAAACACTGTTATTATCATGAAAGTGATTATATAACATTGGGCTTTTTTTAATTAGGTTACCTTGAAATATGATATTGAGATTTTTTGTAACTAATAACTGATATTAATAACATATCATAAGATTTTAATTGATTTAAATGTTAAAAATTATTACTTATGCCAAAAAAATATTGGGAAAAATCTTCTTTAATAGAGGAAAATAGATCAGGGTGTTTCTTGTAACAAAATTTTCTTAGCCAATGGCGTTTTAAAAAGGGTGATAATAGTATCCTTGTTAATTTTGGAAAATTTGTAAGAAAACTTGTAGTTCATATACATTCATGGTTTGATGTTACATAATGATTAAAATTAAAATTAACATACATGTATGATGTATACAGCGCTACAAATTTTTCAGCTGAAAATTGTATTAAATTTATTTGGCTGTTAAATTTAACTTCTTGTCGATTCTTTGATGAGAGAAAAACTATATAAAGCCATGAAAGTTGTATAAAAATGGTCAAAACTTTATTTATTTATTTCCTTCTACAGTTTCATTTTAACAGTAAATGATGATATCCCCTATGCCTATCCCCGAGCAAGCTGAGGTATTAGTTGTGGACGCATTTTGTATAAAATTACTTGTCATGATGCCATTACGTATCACGACACCGGAATCAATTAACTGGACAGCAGATGACTTGGCTTCAAAAGATGATCTTCAAAGAATTTACAGCCTTGTTATTGCAAATAATCGCTTCAATGCAGCAAAAGTTTCGTTATATGGTTCTGTGGAGACAGGGCTACAGTAGAACGCGTATGTTAATGTCTGTGGGCTACCGTAAATGTAAGTCAATCCCAAAAAACATCAAATGAAGATGATTTCAATTTACGCACTTTCTTTTTATCATCAAACCACTTATTGACATGAATATTAATCTAAAAAATTGAAAAATCATTTCAACACAGTTTTGTCTTTTTAGGGCAAATCAACTCGCATGTGAAAGAATTTGCAAAAAAGCTTTCAGGCTCATCTGAATATAGTTCACATAATTATTAAATATTTCACAATATTTTTCCTAACAATGTTACTATATGATCCTTCAACAACATTACTATTGTCAAAAATTCAATGCTTGGTTGTGTACCAATAAATGTACAGCATCCCCTTTTTTATGATGATGGTTAACCCCTATTACTCTTGTTATATTTGATAAACTGATTTTCCCTACACTCTCTCTTACTTACATTCGCAATTAATTTAAATATACATACATATTTTTGGCTGACACTCTACTAGCGTAACATTAAACGAAAATTGTAAGTAGGCAGAATACAGGCAGGTCAGCCCACTTAGTATAAATTTAATGTTTAGGTCCTAACCTTGATTTTTGCCACGATATACAATTCCTATTCAAGCAAATACCCCATTCTGATTTAGCATTAAAATGGTTAAAATAATGTTAATAATAGGGAAAATGTGTATTCGACCGCCTTTGATTTTTCCCACTTATTGTGTTTATACGTATCATGCTGCCATCCTATGCCAGTAAACTACTGATAAGAGTGTATTACTTTGAAAAGTGTAATAAAAAATACATGTGCTTTTATTGTGTGGGTAGTATTTTAACAATAAAATAATATATAAAAAAAGTAATGTATACATATATCGCGAGACTGGCGCGTGCCATTTGTTATATAAGAGTTTTTCATGTATAAATATATGACTATGTAGAAGATAACATAAATGTTGGTGGCGGCGCGGCCATAAATCCAGTATTAGATACTCTGTATTGCCTCTGGAATCCTGTTCCATGAAACGTTATGCGTCATTTTGACTGACATTATTTAGACATCTGTCAATCGATGAAATTGTATTGAAGTTTTCATATCATTTCCCTTTTTAGATTATTTTCACACAGAGCAATAATGATAAAATAATAAACATTTAAATGATCGTCATCATCATCATCATTATTATTATTTTTATCTCTCTTCCTTTCATATAATCTCAATTGAAATGTCATCTACATACGAGAATAATGAAGAAAAATGAACATTCAAATACACGCACACACCACCTTTCATTTACCCAGACTCATCCTTCACAACCATTCAAAACAGTTATTTTGAATGAAAAACTTAAAGTGGAAAATGGAGTAAATGAAAATTCTCACTTATTTTTTTTGTGCTATTGTGAAAACTCACGAAATATACAATAAAAAATCGCTTCTGCGTGTGAGTTGGTTTCAAAAATTATTGTATTGAAATGAATATAACCGAGTTCGTTCTTTAAAAGAGGAGGGAACTCGGTTGCTGATACATTTTACCACTTTTTGCACTTTGGATTTTGTTTTATAATAAAAACATAAAATGAAATTTAACAAGCAGACATATAAGAAGAAAGAAAAGTACCAAAATTTATCACACTCGCACACTTCTAAACAACATAATTATATCATATAAAGCATATAACACACATTTAAGTGGTAAATCATTATGTGAAAGATACAAAAGTCTTTTCTGATTCCCTAATAAAATTCAAATTAATTCGTTTGATTTTTTTTCCCTATCTGATACCTTTCATTATTATTTGTATTGTTATTATTATCTTAAGTTATCTTTTGTTATTGTTTATGTTATTTATTATTCAGTAGCTTGAGTTCATTTAAAACAAGTTAAATAAAGGGGTGAGGTATCGATTTAGTTTTAAAAGTTGTATTTTCTTCTTTATTTAAATTTGTGTTACTCCTATTGTATGAAAAATTGGACAGGCATAAGTATAAATACAAGCTCAATTCAACAGGCTTAAAAGATGAGTATTGATATTGTTTTGATTGGAAAAACTTTGATACGATGAAACACATTCTACCCGATTTTGGTCAATCTTAACGTCACTTTACATGGCTGTAACTTTTGATCAAGAAATATCATATTGATAATTTTTGCACCGTTCAATCACTCAAATTCACACCTTTTTATCGATCATAAGATGATTAAAATCGGATCAAATTTGATATTGTTTTGGTTGGAAAAACTTTGATACGATGAAGCTCGTTGTACTCATTTTTGGTCAATCTTAACGTCACTTTACATGGCTGTAACTTTTGATCAAGAAATATCATATTGATGATTTTTGCACCGTTAAATCACTCAAATTCACACCTTTTTATCGATTATAAGATGATTAAAATCGGATCAAATTTGATATTGTTTTGATTGGAAAAACTTTGATACGATGAAGCTCGTTATACTCATTTTTGGTCAATATTAACGTCGCTTTACATGGCTGTAACTTTTGATGAAACAACACCCCAAAGATAATTTTTGCACCGTTAAATCACTCAAATTTACACCTTTTTATCGATCATAAGATGATTAAAATCGGATCAAATTTGATATTGT